>JASANB010003117.1:0-42302 GCA_030248155.1 Sabatieria punctata | reverse complement strand
TGAAGTGTAAAACTGTAAAATTTGGTAACGTGAAGGGCTTCCGTTTACTGGCTGATGTGCTAGGTAAGTTTGTTGGGGAGGCCAGAATAAACCGGAGCCCGGAGGTGTTTTGGATTTGCTGCTCAACTGTGCTGCCGAGTGGGACTGACTCCTCCTCGATCATCCTTAAACCGCTGCTGATGTGCTAACTCTGTTTGACATAAATACATCACTTTCTGCTATCAATAACCGAACACGAAAATAATTTGCGCTTAAAGTAGCGAAAACCGTTTTCGGACCTGTTAGTCGTTTTTTGTATTTTCTAATCAGCAGAGCACGGACGTGCGTTGGCCATCCCTACTTGGTGTGGTGTCTCAATGAACTGTTTGCAGTCAAACGTAGTGCTACATTTTAATGCTACAAAAGTTTCGGCAGTGGAGTTTTAGAGTTAGGGCGGTCTGACTGGAAGTGCACAGTGTAAGATGATATTGCAGGTCTGATTGGTTGTTTTAGGTGGTATATTTGGTGGCTGTTGCTCCGTACATAATGTTGCTTGTGCTATTTGTCCGCGCCCTAACCCAAGACGGTTCAGTGCAGGGTCTCTTGAGCTTCGTTATGCCCCGATGGGAGTATTTGTGGAGACTGGACGTACGTTTGCTACCATGAAACTGTGTTGCCCGACTAATGATTGTCTTTCAGACGTGGGGACAGGCCGCTGTACAAGTCTTTTTCTCCCTGTCCATTTGTTGGGGCGGCCTTGTAACGCTGGCCAGTTACAATCGCTTCCACAATGATTGCTTCAGGTGAGACCTAATATGAGTCGGGCAGTACATCTCGTGCTGGTGCTTAGGACTACGGTAGTACCCTCTGCGATCAGCCATATGTGCCACCACTTGCTTCAATTCTCATACACTATAAGTAGCGATACCATGTGTGCCGTTTCAGTTCGGTACGTACTGGTTTGAGTGGCGGGTGTGAGGGATAAGAATGGCCCATGGGTGTCTAGTTGCCGCTGAACAACTGACATGCACGTTGGTTTCTGTTGGTTACAGCTCTATTTTACATCAGCCTAATCCGTCAGACCACCCAACTACAAAACTTCAACATGTCATGTGACTTGTGAGACTGTGTATTGTTGCAGAGACATGTGGCTGATAGGCGCAGGCAATGCGCTGACTTCAGTGTTTGCTGGGTGTGTCACGTTCGCCATGTTGGGGTCGATGGCCAAGCAACTGGGCAAGAGCATAGACGACGTAGTGGTGTCGGGCGCTGGATTAGCGTTTGTTGTGTACGCAGAGGCTATCGCCAGAATGACCGTGGCTCCGCTCTGGTCCGTCCTCTTTTTCCTTATGATCATCATGCTCACCTTAGGCACTCAGGTACAACCAATACTCGGCTGTTCTCCACTCTTTTACAAAATCAGTGATGGCTAGGGCTACAAAACTTGGATCATGTTATTCCTCCTAAGTCGATTAGATATCGACCTCGAGTGGCAGTGGCAGTTAGGGATTTTTTGCCGTGTGCACTTTCTTACCTTAAGGCACGGTTCAAGTGATAGTGCGTGCATGGTACTAACAAAGCTCCTGAATCTCTTCTAAATGAAAGAAGTTTTCAGATTTTCCTAGTTGAAACAGTGGTTACGGCGATTTGCGATGAATTCCCCGAGCGCCTGCGTCGTAACCATCGCCATGTTTTGATGTTGGTGTGCCTGTTGTTCTATATGTGTGGCGTGGTTCTGTGCACCAAGGTAGTCTGGCCAGCCATCCACACTTACTGATTGCACATGACAGTGGTTGCAGGCAGGAATCTACATTTTCCAGTTGTTAGATTTGTTTGCTGCCAGCTGGTCCTGTCTCATCATTGCCTTCTTCGAATGTATGGCTGTTGCTTGGGTCTACGGTAAGTCTTTTTCTTCCGCTCTCTCCTCTGACGCCACGATTTTTAGGGATTGATAATCTGTTGGATAACATACATTGGATGACAAGATACTACCCACCTTCCTACATTTATTGGAAAGTCGTTTGGAAACTAGTCTCACCGATTGCCATTTTGGTCTGTTCTTTTCTTAGTCTTCCGGTGTTCCAACATAGATCGTAAAGGACAGATTTGGTACTGGTGCTGTTAAATATGTGAGCATAAAACAGTCAGGCACTTAACGCAGTTTATGGTACCGACACCATATAAGGTGCCAGTACCATATATTATATGGTACCGGTACTTCGGTAGTGGCACCATATGGTACCCCTACCTTCGCATTGGTACCGGTACAAGTACCATAATAATTGGTACCACTCTGTTCAAATTTCGTGCCTTATATGGTGTTCTGTCCGAATTCCTGGAACCGGTTCGGTTGCTCTTGTCTTACGGTTGTTGCAATCGAATATGACTTAGAGTAGAAAGCGCAAATGCTAACAGAATCTCCTTACTCAGCACTATTTTACTTTCATTGCTGAAAAATTGCCTTCCTAAGCATGAATAAGATTTTTTGGAAACATAGCGTTTCGATGCGTTATGACGTTGCTGATTTGCCGACAAATACCGTTGTAAATTACTTAAAAAACGCAAAAGTGGGGTGGTTGGGGGTTTAAGAATGGGTGGGCTGAAGAGGCAGTTACTGGTTGTAGAGTATCCTGGTGTTCACATGGCTGTCGGACGATCCGGTTGCGTACGACTCTGTTTCTACCGAATCGCGCGTTTTCCCCCATTGGGCCAAGAAAATCGGATGGGCCATTTCGTTCGTGTCAGTGGCGGCCATTCCAGTCACTGCCCTCGTCAAGTTCTGTATGGCCTCTGGCGGCTGTGTTCAGGTAAATCTGTCAGTCAGTCAGTCAGTTGTTGTAGTGCAGGAAGGGAGAGTCTAGAAAATGCAAGAACTGATGAGTCCAGAGGACGACTGGGGTCCGGCCTTGGCTGTGCACCGAGCCGAGCAGTTTCCGCTGCAGATACCAGAGGCCAGACAGCCTCTGAGAGTTGCTCGGCCAGTGGAGCAGAGAAACGGTATGCCTGAGATAGCAGAGAACGAAGACGAGCCTCTGACGCTGCCGGACGTTCCTTTGTTCGACAGAGAAACGGCCATTTGATCTTAGTGCAGCAGTCATTTTCTGCTGCAGAAAAACGACGCTGTTGTTGAATGTTGTTGAGTTGTTTCTTTTAAATCTTTGCTCTATTCCCTGGTACTTTTCGAATCTCGTCTAGTGTTTTGCTTGAGTGCTACGTAAGTGAGAAGTTAGTTGCATCCTCAGGGTTCTATCAAGAATCTGAATTCGCATTCGGTGGCTGAGATTGAAACGTTTACAGCATATTCTTGCTACCTGTTACATCGCTTTGCTTTATGTTTTACTGTATTTATATTTATTTGGCAGTTAGTTGTGTTCATGAATGCTTGTTGTACTTTCCGTTCATCTTTTACCAGTGCAACCTTCCTGCTTGCTCCGTTGCTGTGCAATTTTGTGCTTAATATGCAGATTTTTGGCTGAAGTTAACATGCGGTACCGCGTCTTCCGTAAGAGCTGATGATTAACAATATTGCTGGTGCCTTCCAGTTCTATGTTAGTTGTGATGGTCAGCCGAATAAATTGATTAATCTAATTATACCATCTTCATCAGTCTATGGTTGAGTCCATCGTTACTGTTTGAGCGCTTCTATTACAAAAAAAATAACAGTAATATTGGAATACCAATTAGATGAACGAAAAGGAGCAAGCTATTTTCGACCAGTGGAGGACTTTGGGTCAAGAGTTTGACGAGCTTGAGGCACGTTTCCTTCTTTCACCAGTAGACTGTGGCGTACGCAGCATTTTCCAAAGCTGGTGTAAAAGTTTTGCAAAGGCCTGTTTGGGTCAAGGCGAGAAGATTTGAAAAATTCGCTTATAAAGTATTCTTTGCATAAAATTATTTTATTGGCTTCTAGTTTTTACCGAATTTTTCTTCCTGACTCCAACAGAAACGGAAACGCTACTGCTCTCTGGGTACACTACTGTTTGTAGATGTGGTGTGTAGTGGTTTAGGAAAAGCATGCCAATTATTTGGAGCAGCTGAAAGAGGTGCACAAGTGCCAGCAAGATGCGTTGAAGGCAGTTAAGCAGTACACGCTCAGGACCAACCATCTAAAAGAGCAGATGAGGCAGTAAGCAAGACATGTAGAAGTGGAAAGCGGTTAAATGCGCATCTGCTCAGAATTGGTTCGGTAGAGCATTGGGACATTACGGACCAAGTCAAAATGCGGGACGTTCAAAGCGATTTGGTTGACATCAGACGACGGCTGGGTGACATGAAGGAAGAGCTGCCTCGCGAACACAATGGGTTTAGTAATTTGACCGTCTCCTACAGTGCGCCACTCTAACTCTTTAGGTTGTATCTGTCAATCATCCTGGGAAATATTGACGTGTCCTTGATGAACAAGAACGAAAAGTGAGTGATAACCGGCGTGCGAACCAATAGATTTACGTTGCCATTCAGGTTTCGCTACAAAGATGAATACGAGAAATTCAAGATTACCGTAACAGCCGTGGCCATCGTCTTATTGTTCCTCGCCTATTTTTCTGAGTTCAGGTATGTACATAGTTGGGCGATGCTGCTGCACTGCACTGCACATGTGTAGTTTAGAGTGTTGGATGCGATTTCATATTTTCTTTTGGTCTGGTACTATTGTACTCTTACCATTCGAGAAGCTATACTTGTGGTGAATGGCTCTAGGTAGGAGCAGGAGTTAGGGTGCTAGTCAAAGTGGCGTGTCTAGAATAAAAGGGTGGTGGGTGGCGCACCATTACATTACGACGGTGCTGTGCGGTGTGATGCTGACTTGGCCGGACACAGTCTGCTACAAGAGCTTCAGAGGGCAGTACCTGGTCTGCTGTCTGTACATAGCGGTGGTGCAGTTGTTGCAATGCTTCTACCAACGCGGCTGTTTGCGCCGTCTGCGTGCTCTCGGCCAGCGACATGCCATGGATGTGACTGTTGGTGAGACTCTACTTTCTTTTCTCTCTTCCCTTCCCTTCCCTTTCCTTTTTAGAAGGTTTCCATTCGTGGATGTTCAAGGGACTCACCTTTCTGTTGCCCTTTCTTCTGTTCGGATATGTGAGTGTCTGTTTATGGAGCTGGTGTTCTGAGCTTCAGCGGCGCATTTAGATCTTCCAATTATACAACACCTACACTCTGTTCAAGATTCTGGCCACCCACCGGTGTTCGGAGTGGCAGGTACAGTAGAGGTGGTGCTGTGCGTCTGTCCTCTGGTCTCAGTCCGATTGCAGGTAGTGGTGATGGGGCTGCTCTTTCTGACAGTGGCGGTCGGCAATTCGGTCACTACGTGGCAAGTCTGCTGGCGCAAACAGGCGGAGAAAAGCAAAATGAGCGCGCGACGTCGGTTAGAGACGAAATATTCGGTGGTGGCCACCCCTCGGTCTCCTACACAAGAAGTTGCTTTTGACCAGGAAGCCAAAAAATCTGACTGAACCAGTTGCTTACTGCATCGTGCCGTCGCGTGCTATATTCAGGCTCTTAACAGCATATGGTGCCCGTACTATGGTCTACAGAAGGGGCTTCTGTTGGTACCTACGGCGGTAGCGTATGCATGAGGTTGCCCCGCTAAACTGCCAGAGCAATCACTTCTCCCACTCTCAGCTCACATATACATGACAGGCCCGGGCAGGGGGAGGGGATAGGTTACGTGGTTTGCCTGCCAGGTGGATTTCGCACAGGGAGGTTGTCCAAAATTTGAAAAGTCTGCTAAACCTCGGTTAAGATGTTTCTAGAAGTGTTCTTTATCGTTTATGTTTACCCTAAACCGATACAATTTGGTACGTACTTTCGTAGCAGGACAATTCATGCAGTTAAGTGTCTGTCTGTGTTATGCTATCCTTGCCTATTCGTATAGGTAGTCTGTACCGCGGCCATGATTGGTTAATGTGATTCCTGTATGATTATCCCACTTTTCGTTGCAGTGATATTGTGATTGGCCGTCATAGGCTTTGAAATTGATGTTAGAATTTGGCACAGTTCTGAGCATTTTTGTTCTCCTGCAGCTAATGTTGAAAATCTTATTAAAGTACATTTGTATTCATGAGAACAAGGTTTGTTGCGTTTTCTAAAAACCAATTGCCTCTATGCACATGTAACTCTTGTTGTTTTGGAATAGTATCGTCTCGGTACTGCAGATTACCGTAGATCGGTAGTACCCGATCACGTACAACAGCAGGTATTTCGAGCATACGAGGTGTCAAAAGTATGATCGATTTGAATTTGGGTAAATTACCTTAAGTGAAACTAACTACAGTATGGGCAGTATACGGTACAGTCGTGCCTCGTTAATATGGTCATATCGGACAAGGCCCACATGGCCATATTATCGAAATAACTGATCATAAATCACTATCTTTTCCATTGTAGGCGCGAAAGAATAGGTACACCAGCTAGCTGGCCATATAATCGAGGGAACCATATTAACGAGGCACGACTGTTTTCTACAATACAATTTTCTCAAACGGACAGTATGTTTGTTTGTACCGAAATTGATAATTTGCTTCTGTTCCTAACACAAGGCGGTGTAAGATCCAACGGGGTCGTTATTGAGCCTGTGGCTGTTCTACCACCATATCGGGTGCAAATAGAATTTGACTTGATTTGTTCAGTACAGGACAAGGTGCTACGAAAAGAGTACCCAAGGGTCGAAAGTGTCGTTGCTCCTCGTAAACGCACTGCCCGATTTAGCTGAAACTCGGTGGTTATAAATTTCAATTGTTTCAGCATTTTACAGGATGCTTCAAGTTTTATATAAAATACGGTAAGCATCCGGTTGACTGTATACGTATGTACGTACCCTTTTGCAGCGTCGTTTTTCTATATAACGGGGCGACTTTGTAAGATCTTCATTGTTTGTTTAGTGTAATTGCATACAGTAGATGTGCCCAGCCAAAGAGATCGAAGACAAGTGGGCGTTTGTGCCGATCGGGGCGCCGTTTCCGGACGATCCGTTGCGCGTGGCCGGTCACCAGAACATGTACGTGGCACTGTGGTACAAGTATGGCAAGCCGGTGCATGGCAGGGCCTGGAACAACGGCGGTGTGGTGGAGTGCAGTTTCCCCTACAACGGCAAGGAGCTGACCGGCAAGCGCGA
The DNA here is from genome assembly GCA_030248155.1 of Sabatieria punctata. Lineage (NCBI taxonomy): Eukaryota > Metazoa > Nematoda > Chromadorea > Araeolaimida > Comesomatidae > Sabatieria > Sabatieria punctata. The sequence continues at coordinate 35,212 of JASANB010003117.1, read as the reverse complement.
TTTGGGGGGCGACATACAAATTCTCACATACAAAGGAGTGCCCTACGAGACCTACCCGGTCCTGGGCTACTGGTACGACTGGGTGAAGTACAGAGACAGTCGTGCCGACCATCTCCAACTGGTGCGGTGTGGCCAGTGCTCTCCTGCGCTCATGGTCGACAGCGGTGGCAATCAGCTGGTCGGCAACTACGACATGTCCACTGACCAAGTCTCAGTTTCTTTCGGCGGCAAAGCTGTGGCCAAAAGCGGCGGCAATGAGGACTTGCTTGTGCTGTGCCGCAATTTCAGTTCACCGTTACCGCCCGGCCCAACAGGCACGATAATGGAAGACCAATGGCGAGATTGTAAAGAAGGCGACGTGTTCCCCCCAGCTGCCGTTCTGGCTATGGGCAGACCGGTGAACACAGATTCAGGACCGGCGCAGCAGTACGTGGCGCTGTGGTACAAGCACGGAGAGCCTGTGATGGGACGGGTGATCAACAACAACGGACGGATCGCAGCCAATTTCGCGGCGTTCGGTAACGAGCACTCGACGGGCATCGGTTCGATGCAGGTGCTGGTCAATCTACCTCCCCAGCTGGCCGGGTTCGAGTACAGTTGGCAGCCGTTCAGTGCAGCCACAGGCAATGTGGGCGGCTGGTACCCTGTGAAGGTGGGCGAGGTGGCGCCGTGCGTCATCAAGACATCCGGTGGACACGAACGACTGGGCCGCGTCTTTCTGCACCAAGAGAAGGCCACCACTGGCTACGGTGGAAAGGAAGAAGTCTACACTGGAGCTGCTGTGCGCCAATTTGCTGTTCTCTGTCGCAAACCCTGACCACACTACTGACTTACTTTCGCTTTCTACGTATCTGTTGCTTTTGACTGATAAAATCATATTAGTCTCGTGTTTCTACGTGAGCCGGCTACGCCGTTGGACGCTGTATTCTAATCGAGCACAAGGGCGGAATATTTTATTGTTAGCTGTATGCGCCAGTTTGTAACATTCCCTCCGAAAGAACCAGCGTTTTTACACAATGCTTGATTCTAAACTGTGCTACATATGACCCGAGTTGACTACCGAAGTATGTTTTAGTTAGCACTACCACTCTCATTTTCAATTAATACAATTAAAAAAAGAAAAAACTGATTGATTTTCACTGCTTGTGTCTTTCGTTGATTTCGTGTTGTCCGTTTTCATTTACTACCAATTGTCGAAACTCGTGCCCGGAATGCCCTTTTAACGCTTTTTTGAAGGCTAATTTTGCTGAATTTTCTTACCCTGGCCCAACCAGGCACTTTCAAAATTACACCCTCCTTTGCAAAATCCTGGATACGCCACTGGTTCAGGTTTAGGCTTGAGGGCAAGTTTCTTTTAGTAAATCTCCGCAATGCGGGGATTCTTTCCGGGTATACAGTATGGTAGAGGCCCACCCGCCTCTCAGTAGGGACCGGCAACAGCGGCCGATTTGGCGCCGCGCCGCGTGACTAATTTTCTTCGCGCATTTTCACCACATTGGTGCCGCGGGTGTCAAAATCATATTTTTTGAAAAAATGCGGCTAGAAAAGCGCGTTCTTTTTTTACGGTTATTTGTTTTGATTATTTTAACATAACTATTCACCCAAATCGCCTTGGTATACGCTAAGCTGCGGTTGTTTTTGGCTAAAATAAGCGAAAAACAGCGTCAGTGTAAAAAAAAGTTTATTTTTTAAGTAAGTAAGTAATTTTTATTCAAAAAATAAACAGAACAGAAATGCCCAAGACTGAGACCAAACAGATAGGGTTGGGGATGGGCCACTAACACCCTACCCCGATAAAATCTACTAAGATCGGTATTACAGAGAGCGTTGCGGAAGGCGCGTGCGGAGCGCAAATTAACTGTTTCATTTGGTAAGGAGTTCCAAATATTTATTACTCGAATGGCAAAGGAATATTTTCTTATATCAAGCCTAGACTTCGGTAAACACAATTTATACTGGTGGCCACGTGTGTTGAGATTATTAAATTTGAAAAACAAATCAACAGGGAGGTCAATTTGTCTGTGAATTAATTTGTACACCATTACAAGGTCAGCAACAATTCTTCTTTTTTCTAAAGACTCCAAATTTAGCAAACTTAGCCTTTCGGAATATTCAAAATTCACAAGACCTGGAATTCGACGAGTAAATAATCTCTGTACTCTTTCAATCAGATCTATGTCCTTAAGTAAATATGGATTCCACACCTCAGAGGCATATTCTAGCTTAGGACGAACAAAAGTTTTGTACAGTTTGATAAGGAAATCCTTGGCCTTAGTTTCAAAACATTTAAAGATCAGGTTAACCAACCTAAACCCGTTTGCTGCAAGTTGATTACAATGGCGCGAAAATTTAAGATCATTAGAGATTAGCACACCAAGATCAGTTATTGTATCAACTGATTGAAATCTCATTATGATTATGATCTCAAAAGGTGCGCCCGACGGTATTAAAGAGGCATTGATCATCTTTCGTTTGAGCCATTTTTTGGCATCGATGCAGCCAAAGATCTCGGAAATCTGATTGAAATTTTTCATGGTTAAGCATAGGCACAATCGGTATTTTTTCAGAAAACGAAAGTTTGCACTTAAACAAAGAACAAATTAATAAGGTGCGCCCGCTTAAATTTTAGTTTAGGTGTTGCTCTTACTAAAATCACTCAGATTTGGTGTGCTAGGTTCGTCAAAGATCCCGGAAATTGCGTTAAAGTTGATGAGGTCGTTAAAATTAAGGGATATCGAATACGAACTGAAGGAGTTTATTGTAACTACACTAACAAACAATGATTATACAGACTAGACGGACGGGTTATATACACAATTCTTTCATCACTCCCCCTCGGACGAGCGTCGTGGTTGAATCGGGGCTACATCTGCGCCTGACGATCGTCCGGAAACACGAGACGTAGGAGAGCGGGAACCTTGAGAGTTGAGAGCGGGTTGACGAATGAACTTGAGCGTGGGGTAACGAACGAAGCGGGGATGAGTGAATGGGAAACGGAAAACGGCTGTTGACGCAGGGAAACGGAAGACGGCTGTTGACGGAGGGAAGTGGAAGACGGCTGTTGACGGAGGGAAACGGAAGACGGGAAACGGACTGAATCACTCCCTGCAGAAATGGATGGGCACAAGGAAATGGTGGGCTTGGTAGGCTTGGTGGGCTTGGTAGGCGGTAGGCTTCCTTCCCATCATTCTCCCTCTTGCTCTCATCATCCTCTCACCCGCCCACCACCGTCTACATCCCTTCAAAGCCGAATAGAGTCTACCGTCTTCCGTCTACCTTCCACAGCCGACCAAGCCTACCGCCTACCAAGCCCACCAAGCCCACCATTTCCTTGTGCCCATCCATTTCTGCAGGGAGTGATTCAGTCCGTTTCCCGTCTTCCGTTTCCCTCCGTCAACAGCCGTCTTCCATTTCCCTCCGTCACAGCCGTCTTCCGTTTCCCTGCGTCAACAGCTGTCTTCCGTTTCCCATTCCCAAGTGCTACAAATCGTATAAAAACGCTGATTTTGTATAGGGTACCACTTACAGCTAAAAAGCGCTGTTTTACAGGCAATTTTAGTGTCTGAAACTGTAAAAAAAATTGTGCCAGGAACATCGGAGAGGAGAGTGGAAAAGATCGTTTGGGGGGTGCTCCCCTATCGGGTGGGGGGTTGGCCCTAGTCGGTGGGAGGGGAGCAGAACCCCAGCCCCGCTGTTACATGTACAAATGTACCTGGAAAACACAGGAATTTCTACTTTTTACAATGTAGTTCATACTAGTTTATTATTCAGTTCTAGTTGTTCGAGCCACCAAGGTGTTTGTTCGGTACATAAAGGTGGTAGACGCAGTCCAACAGTCTTGGTATAGAAAGGATATTAAAGAAAATCGCATTTGCGATTAGAATGCCACCTGTCCCATCAAAATCGGCGCAGGTGTTCACGAGTGACAGTCTGATAAAGTACATCGGTCATATCGTTATGCACGCCGCGGTCAACTTTCTATGAAGAAAAGGTGTCACGCGGGGTGACGCAGTTAAACGGTCATAACTCGCTTATTATCAGGACAATTCCGGTCCGGTTGGTTTTATTAGAATGCATAAAGTGTGCTCTTTTCAATTCTGAGGCCCAATTTCGCCTAGGAGCATTTTCAATTTTTGCGTGCCGGTCCCTACTCTCAGGCAGGGATTGGTCGGCGAACGCAGTTATAGGTATCTTTGCGACACGCACAAACAAAAAGGTCAAACAAAATGTGTAGTCTGTTACTGTAGTTTCGTCTTTCTAGTAACCGATCGTTTGTTTGTTTTGCTGGCGATGAACCGAGTTGCCTACAGTTACAGTGCAGTGGTGAGTGCTGACCAGCTAAGGCTAGTGCGCTGTCTTGTCTGTTTTAGTCAGATGAAACCAAATCAAGATCGTACTCAGCAGGCGTGGTCAGGCCAGTAGTTGATTGTGCGGCAGGGAGCGAAGGTGCCAGCAGTGTTTCTGTGCGCAGTAGTCAATCCAACGTGTCCAGTACAACCGACCAAGATTCAGTGGGAAAGGTGCTCAGGTCAATAGAGCTGACACGAGAATTCGCAGCGGAGAGAGCGAGCTCATCCATCCACCACGACACGCATGCACGCTGTGTTGGACAATTATTCAGTGGTAGTGGATCACCTGTCCGTCACACTGTGGTGTCTGTCAGCGTGTCACCTATTTCCGCACACAGCATCCATCTCCACTTGGAAAACCGACTGCACGTGGCGCGACATTTAAAGTCAACCAATGATGTCTACATCCAAATTAGACGGCTGAATCTGCGCTCCGCCCCACAAGTTGAAGAAGTCAATCTGAGCAGCCGAACTTCGACGTGTGTTAGTTTACGTGTTTCGAGCCAGCGGAACCTTAGATGGCAGTCGTTCACTCCTGGTGACCGCATGAGCGCAGTAGTCCAGTCAGCCGACCGCGTAGCTGTCGGTATCATTCGACGGCTTGCCAAGGTATGCTATGCAACACCTTCGACGCTTAGCTAATGTAAAATACAAGTTTGCTAAGACTAAGAGTTTGCATTGTACAAAAAACGGCAATTTATCTCCAGCTTAGTTTGAGCAGTCAGATCTTTTTGCTTTCTGCGCCATTTGAAAGATCGATTGGATTTGGATGGTCGCCGGCCGAAAAGAAACCACTGGTTAGCAAAGTACACGACCTGCCACTTCCAAGTATTCTCTCAACTGATGGGGAGTCTACGGTAACGCGAAGGCATTCGTAGACTTGGGGTTTTTCTTCAAGTATAACATTCAGTTTTCGAATAATAGTTATTGGAGGCACGCCGAATTTTGCGCGAAACTCCTACACATTCATTTCAAAGTGAGGCAAAAAAGCTATAATAAAAACATAAAAACTCAAAAACAGGAGAAAATCGCTCATTTCAAATTTATACAGTACTGGACTCAGTTCTTTCTTTTCGTTTGCAACCATCTATCGATCGGCCATGGCGCGCTCTTTCAAAATACACCAAAATCTAAAAGATGCGACTGCTCAAGCTAAAGCTGGAAATAGATTCCCGTTTTTGTTTGGACAGTCTAGTTGGCAATTGGCATTTCTCATAATTTCTTCTGGGTTAGTGATTCGTGACATAATTCGTGTCTACATTGCACCAGCCTCCTAAACTGTCTTCCAGCGCATCCATTTTAGTTCATAACGCAAATATGTATAGGGCAAAGGAAGATTTTTTTTGCATAGGCAACTATGTACATTACGTATATTTTGCAGACAAACAGAACGACCGAGCAGTTGGTCAGGTACAATGGGCAGAGAACACAGAATATGATTACTACTCTTTGGAAGCGTGTTTTGCATGCAACCACTGTGGTTCCCACGAGGGCTCGTAAAGCAAGTCTCACTGAAGAACGAAGAGTGATCAGACCAGCAATGCTGCCTCCAGCTCAAACGTACAAAATGGGTGTCATACAAACAGGCAGGATTTTTGTGGTAGAGATGTGGTTCGAGCATACGAGTAGCCAGTCTATGAAGTCGTCGGCTGCACGAGGTCACCAGCCCACCAAGGTGGCTACGGTAGCGGTCGTGACTCAGCAGGAAACCCTGATGAACATGATTGCGTCTGGCTCTGGCCAACAAACAATTAATCAACGCTTTTTCAAAGTAGGGCAAGCTAGCCCACCTGCCCCAAACGCCGACTTCATATTCATACCTTCGAAGGAGTTGAACACCAGTACCACCAGACAACATTCTGATTGTATAGAATAATTTTTATTTCATTTGCCTTTGATGTGTATAGTGTTTGTAATTTCAGCTGTTACTCAAGCTCCCTACGTTAAACATAGTGGAAAGCCGCCCAAAGCGCCAGGTGCAGGTGCAGGTGCAACGAAGGCCACGACTGACACTAAGAAACGAAAGGTGGTGAAAAACTCGAGGATCAAGTTGTCCATGTCGCAGTCAACAGAGGGCGGCAGGTCAGAGCGACGATCGCTTTCGGCTACTAGAAAACTGAGCTCTTCCAGTATCTGCTCTCGGTCTTCCGCCTGTAACGGTGGCAGAACTAAACTAACAAACGCATCTCATTAATCAGTTTTCAGTGTTGTATGTGATCTTTCTGCCAACAACAGTCCAAATGTCTATCCTTTCTGCTCGCTGATTAGTTATGAAAACTTCTAATAAACAAATAACACTGTGTAAAAGGCTGCATTGACATGAAGCAACACGCAAAACGTTGTGCGTACAGCAGGTTTTCAGAGAGGAAAACCAATGTGCTTTTTTGACGTATAATCAAGAATGTGGGAAGAAATGTTCCACTGCGCGGCCGGCCGCTGGCAGAGCCTGAGGCACTGTAACAACATTTCCGGAGGGTGACCGAATTTCGGTATCCGCCCATTTCGTCCCGACCGTTTCGTCCCCTTGCTGTTAGTCCCGGCTGTTTCGTCCCGACCGTTTCGTCCCGGCCAAGTTTTAAAGTGGCCGTTTCGTCCCGGTTCACTAAGTGAAACATGCACATCCAAGGCGCGAAAACCAAATCGTTCATTCTTTTAAACAGAAGCCAGTCTGTCATACATACTCATACGGTAATAAAGCCATGCATAATAGCAGCTGTACACAATAGCAATACTTATGCTCTGTACGGCCGGGACAGTTGGTGTAGTGGTTTAGGCCGCAAAGCCATATGCGAGTGGTCAGTGTTGCCAGGTGCTAGCCAGTCCAGTATACTACCGCCAGCTCAAAATTATACTACTTTATACTACAATTTTTGACAATATGTTACGTTTGCATACTACTCTTTAAAAAATGTCAGATCAAAGGTTTAAAGCATTGAAATCTGTTATGTAATGCAGACAGCAATGGCAGAAGCATTTTTTAATTTCGACTCTAAGAGTTTTTACACAAGCTAAAGTTTAAATGACTTGGCCAGTTTCATACCAACCAAAATAAAACTGAATTAGCTAGTACTATACCATACCATATCGAATTCAAATCGCCAAGTTTATACCATACCATATCATATCAAATTGAAACTTTGAATTTGGTAGGCATCCCCTGGAGATAGCTGCATTCTCTCTGCCAAATAATGCTCGCGCGTTCATCCACTCGGCGGAGCAAGTTTCTTGCCGCATAAAGTTGGTCGTCGGCGCAAAGCCCAACCCGGGCCACAGAAAGCCACTGTATGCCTGGCATTTGACCTCTTGGTGAGTTGTGGCGCATTTGGCATTTGATTTTGCCGCCGCCTTTGCAATGTACTGTAGTTAGCAGCGGGACGAAACGGTCACGCTTAAAAAATGGCCGGGACTAAACGGTTGGGACGAAACAGCCGGGACGAACAGCTAGGGGACTAAACGGTCGGGACTAAACGTCCTACAACCCCGAATTTCGGTGCCCCCCCGAACGTTCGGGCGGGCGACCAAATTTCAGTGACCCTCCAGAAAATCTCTTGGGCGCCCTATTGCAATCGAACCCCGATTTTGGCCGCTCGTGGCCGCTCATTGTCGTATCACAATTATTGAGAGTGAAGATTAAGCAAGAAAACTAAAACAAATTGAGCGAAACAATAATATTTCATTTTGTTACTCAGTCACTAGGGGATGGTCCCTCCCAAAACGAATTTCTTCTAAAAATACATAGACTTTAGACTATATCTCATCGAACGATATAGCTATTTCTGGCTAATCACATCACATGGATTAAACGTACAGTACGAATAAAACATGACGAACGATAGGGAGAACGCAAGTGCAATGATTACTAAAGGTGCATCATTAGAATAGCTTACAGTACATAAAGACTAATTGTCGCCATAATAACTAGAGAGCAAAGATTTAAACTTCAAATAACTGACTGGAGTGGTTAAATCAACAGAGAGGTTTTCACAGGCCTCGTTTAACAGAGTCGGTGCTCTGTAGCTGAACGCACGTCGCGCGGCATCCGTGCGATAGCCAGGCACTACCAGCTTTGGGACTGTGTTTAGACGAGTAGATCTTCTGTGGGCAGTGATCTCAACTGCTCCCACTGGATCGCGCTCCAAAAACAGCTTTGTAGGCTAACAGCTGAGTCTTTCGCTTCAGTTCCAGATGGGGTTCCAACCAGCAGAGTTGCCGTTTGCACTCAGAGGCATGGTCGTACTTGCGCAAGCCGAAGACCGTTTTCGCTGCCAAATTGAGAGCTCGGAGCAATGTCTGGTCTATGTACGATTGGGGTGCTGCTTGAGTCACAGCAGGGCAGTAGTACATCTTCGACAAGACTGTACTTTCGACTATTCTGATCAGGGTTTCTCTGGGAACGCACTCTTTTACACGTTTGATGGCAAATATATCCTGTTTGCATCGTTTTGTGACATTCAACAAGTGCGGCAAAAAATTCAGATTCTCATACTGAATCACCCCAAGATTCTTGACTTCAGTGAGATTGTCCAGTTGTTGACCGAAAAGAGACCGTTAGCGGAGCAGTAAGCTGACGTCTGTTTTGTTTGGTGCCAACGGTCAACACTTGAGTCTTGTTTGAATTGATTTTGAGGCAGTTGCGCGTGCACCAGGCTGCGACCGCATCGAGGTCATTTTGCATGTGCTCCAGCTGTTGCACAGCGCTTGCAGTGCCGAATGAAATTCTCAACTGCACGTCATCAGCAAACACAGTGCACTTTGCTTGCTGCACAACCAGAGGTAGATCGTTGACAAAGGCCAAGAATAGGAGTGGACCCAAGATGGACCCCTGCGGAACACCAGCAGAGACAGGCTTGAGGGATGAGAATTCATTTCCAATCCTCACACACTGCTGCCTCTCAGAGAGATACGATCTTAACCACTGGAGTTCTCGTCAATGATCTGGTACCGCTGCAGCTTAGCGCAGAGAATGTTGTGCTGGACACAGTCAAATGCTTTGGACATGTCCGTCCAGAAGAACAAGGGTCGTTAGTTGCTTTTGATGCATGGCTGTCTGGATCGAATTGCTGATTTGCGGCAGTGCTCCTTCTGTAGATTGACCTCGCCGGAAGCCAAACTGTTGAGTACTGAGGTGTTTGTCAAGATGGTTGTACAATTGGTTGTAGACAAACCGCTCCAGACCCTTTCCAAACAGAGGCAACAACGACATGGTATTTCTTCCGCCTGGAAAGAAAATGTATCGCACGATTTGAGCAGTAGGCGTCTGTCCTGCTTTCTTAACGCCGGGCCGCTTAACGGCGGGCCGCGCAGTGGAACACTCCTCCCTTATATTGTACATTCTTGGTAAAACATTCTTGGAATTGATAAAACATACTTGAACTAAACCAAGCACAAATCAATACAGCAAACACATCAAGGAACAGTAGCACACACGTTCTTTCTAGGCCATCCACATGTACCTGCAACCCAGACACCAGCGTGGTACTTCCGATCCGATGTGCGGGGGGACCTTACGGCCCTACGCTCAGACCTTGGGGTCAATTGCGCAACCCCCGTGGTTTCGTCATCTCGCGGGCGTTTCCCTTCTATCACTGCCAGCCACTCTAGCCATGCTGTTGGGCGCCAGGTGCTAAAGTGCTGTTTATACTCCTACTGAAGACACACTACTGCAATCGATGAAGTAAGGCGATATGATGAGCGCGTAATCTGAGATAGCATGCAGTAATTGGTTGTGGATGTAATATAATGTACAAGTCAAAAGTAGTTGTTTGATACCGGATTTGGTCATATTTGTTAAAGATTTACAATCTGGGTGCGCACGTTTTACAGGATTTCATACTAATTAACGCAACTCCGACTGTGGCCGTTTACCGGATTTGACCACACGCGAAAACGCATAATCTGGGGTAGAACTTGATATAGCACGCAGTAATTAGATTTTTATGTGGAAAATAACAATCAGGACATCGTCAGCAGTCGTTTGATACCACATTCAGTCGTCTGTGTTCAAAATTTGAAATTCGAGTGATCTCCCCATCTATGCGAAAATCTTGGTAATATCGAATCGGCGCTGGGGGAATCGGCGCTCGGCGCTCGGCGAGAAAATACGGTAGCGCTAATGCGGGAAAAGTTTTCGCTTGGCTAAAATATGGAATTATACACCCGTAACCAGCTGCGCGAGTTTAACATGTTCCCGCTTTTACATAATACAGACCGCCTTAAGGCGGATTTATACTTCTGCCATCATGATGGCATGGCACTAGCCAATAGACGTTGTGGATGGGCGCGCTAAAAGCAGTGGCGTAACTAGGATTTTGGAAAGGGGGTGTAAAATATTGAAAGTGCCAGGGTAAGAAAATTTAGCAAAATTAGCCTTCAAAAACGCGTTTGAACGCATTCCGAGCTAAAAATTAACAGGAATTACAAGTTTTAGTGGTTTAAAGTGGTCTGGTTGGGCTTGTGCCCGAGCAGGGTGAGAAAATTTTCAAAATTTAGTCTTCAAAAAAGCATTTAAAAGGCATTCTGAGCACAAAATAGACATTTGGCACATAATCCATTAGTTTCTTATATTTTTGACAGATTTTTTCTTCCTACCTCCACCGTAAAAGGGGCGTGTATCCACCCTACACTCCCCTGGATATACCACTGACTAAAAGTGCCAGTGAGGTCATGATGGCAAAAGTATGAATCGGCCTTTATACGGGTAGTACTTAGCTTTGGCTGTTTAGAAACAAGACAAACTCTGGCGAGGGTTGACGCAATATTATCTCACCAGTACTAGATCAGTGTGAGAGCACAGAAACTATTGCTCCGGCGAATCACATTCTGTTGTGTGAGACGTGAATTAAATGTTGCTTGCTTATTTGCGGCTAAGCAGTAACATGGCACACGAGAGGTCGCGAGAAAAGTTATTCAACTGTTGGCATATCATTAACCTATACGAGCACTCTAATTTCGAATGGCTATGTACAAACACATGTACCGTGTAGTGCTGTTTATAGTACCCGGGTACTATATATGGCACTTAGGGTTTTGCGAAGTTAAAATTGAATCCGTTTATAGTGCCCGGGTACTATAAATGGCACGTTACAAAATCTGCTCTATAAGAAACTAGCAATAATATGTGAAGCTCTTTGCTCAAATTGCGACCTAGTTGTGCAAAATACGTTCTTTACTTACATCAGAACCAATATTATTGCATTCTACTGTTTTTCTTGATACAAACAAGGTTTATGCACAACGAGGAATATCGAAATAATGCGTTTAGAATTTAAATTTCGCGCTGGCTATGGTATCTTAGATGTTCACGCAACAGAAGAATTTAGATTTCGCGCTTCTTAGTATTTTAGATGTTCACGCTACAAATCAAAAATTAGCGCCGAGCGCCGATTACTCCAGCGCCGATTCGATATTACCGAAAAGGTAAAATAAATCGGTGAATGTATGCGTTTTTACTAAAACAATCCATTTTTTCTGACCGTTTTGATTGATATTCAACAAATATGACTTCAATAGTCAACCAAAGCGTAAAAATACGGTTTGATGTCATACGTAGTCTTTATAGAAAAGTAAAGTTGGATCCCATCCATAAAAATAGCACTACGCGTAGTCTGACTGAGGCTTGGCTTAGTTTCCGGTTTAGGGCAAAACTGACTTTTAGGGGTCCCTAATGAGGGCGTATATCTCAGGATCTAAGCAGAGCAAAGTAATGAAAATTTCAGCAATCTTTTAAGAATTTATTGATCTTTCATTTAAAAAAGGATTCACTCAAATCCGTTGAGATTTGCAGTTGCTACAGCGGTGGCAAAACTGACTATTATATTAGGGGTCCCTAACAAAAATTTCAATTTTATCTACCGTATTCAGTTGAGTCCTAAGCCTAAGCCTGAGCCTAAGCCTTAGCCTTAGCAAGAAAGTGATTAATTAATATAGGTTCGTATAATAGAGGGACCCCTAAAAGTCAGTTGTTAAGGCAATCTCAACGGGGGTTAGGTGTAGCTGGGGGGAGAAAAATCAGGGAAGGTCAGAAATGGATTAGATACTAATTAATTAACATTCATATGACTGTACGACTCCGGACCGTGCCCTATACTGATGCGCACCCCTAGGGGTATTTTTATATTTGGAAAATAGGCCCTCCGGAGCGTGCCCTGTACTGATGCGTTTCTAGGGGTATATTTATATTTGGAAAACAGGCCCTCCGGAGCGTGCCTATACTGATGCGTCCCCCTAGGGGTATTTTTATGTTTTTAAAACAGGCCCTCCGGAGCGTGCCCTATACTGATGCCCCCCTAGGGGCATTTTTATGTTTTTAAAACAGGCCCTCCGACGCGTCCCTATACTAATGCGTCCCTGTAGGGGTATTTTTATATTTGGAAAACAGGCCCTCCGGAGCGTGCCTATACTGATGCGTGCCTCTAGGGGTATTTTTATATTGGGAAAACAGGCCTCTGGAGCGTGCCTATACTGATGCGTCTCTAGGGGTACTTTTATATTTGGCAAAACAGGCCCCCCGGGGCGTTTCCTATGCTGATTTAGTGATCATTAGACTCGCCAGGCGAAGGGCTTTCAAATGATATATGACTTGACCATTTTGGACGATTTTGAAATTTTGGAATTTTGCCAAAAAATTTTTCGATAATCGATATTTATCGATAGAAATCGTTAATTTATAATTAATTATGATCATTAAACACATTAATTTTTGTTTGGGATCGGTTCCTGATTTTTCCCCCCCCAGCTACACCTGATCCCTCAACGGATTTGAATGAATCTTTTTTTAAATGAAAGATCAACAAATTCTTAAAAGATGCTGAAATTTTCATTAATGTGCTCTGCTTAGATCCTGAAATATACGCCCTCATTAGGGACCCCTAAAAGTCAGTTAAGAGTCCTTGCCAAAAAAAGTCAGGCAGTGGGCGGCCGATGGAATTTTTTGACCCCCCATTTTTATTGGCTCATTTGAATTGCCCTATTATGAAACCCCCACTAGAGATGCAACCGTAATCCGGTATTATCCGGTATATACCGGATAATCCGGTATTTTTTTGCTCTAAGACACTATCCGGTATCCGGTATATTTTGGATACCGGATAATATCGGATAGCCAAAAATAGCATTTTCATTAGTGTTCCGACGATATCAAAACTTGTCGATATTCGATATCGATATCGATATCGATATTTTCAGTTCAATATCGATCGATATCGATATCGATATTTATAGTTATGCAAGAAAATGTGAAAATTTGAAAGAGCAAACTGCTCTCGCTGCTTTATCAGTCAAGCACTGATGCAATCAGCGATCTGATATCAATTAAGTAGAGAATCGCAGAAAAGGTAGTGGCCCTTCTGAAGCCCTTCAATGAAAAGGTTCACCTCTCAGGCCGATGCCCCACCCATTAGGCATAAATGAGCTCAGACAGAATAGCATATTTTAATGATAAATAAGCAAAAAAGCTTAACTTCAGTAAAAATCAGACTTTTTTCCTTACGATCCTTTCAACCACCCATCAGCCCGGCATTCCCCCTCAGGATTTGAAAATATGCCACCCCTCAGCCAAAATGCTAGCCCATGTCTGCTTCTGCCCTACTGCTTCAAGTCTGCGGAGTGAGCAGCTCCTCAGTGTTGCTGCAGGCAGACGTTTAAGAACCTAAGCGTTGCTGTCTAAAAGCTGAGAATGCCGAGAAATTGATGTTTCTGAGAGCTAGCATGCCACTGTTAGGTTTTGACTATACCATCGATTTCTGAGTTGTCCAGAAAAAACAGTTTTTTTTACTGTTCCAGAGAAATAAACTTGGTGTTAGTTTTGTTTTTTCTTACTTTTCCGCACACAAAAATATCGAAAATATCGATGCGAAATATCGCGATATCGATATCGATATTGGAAAAAGGGTCGATATATCGACTTTTCGATATCGATATCGATATATCGTCGGAACCCTAATTTTCATGACAATTTTTCCAGTTTTCGAGCGTATTTTTGGTTTCGCATGCAGATTAGCACTATTTTCAGACTTAACTGCAGCCTATTATCTTGAAAATATAGCTGATTGAACGTGATATCAGTCACATCAAATACATTCTTGGTCATATCCTGCCATGAAAGCATCGAAAAAGTATATTTCTAGCCTGAAAATTACTGTATTTCCTTAAAACTTGATCATCATTACTATCCGGTATTATCCGGTATCCGGTCTTCTGAAAAACTATCCGGTATCCGGTATTTTTCTTTACGGTTGCATCTCTAACCCCCACAGCCGCGTCGGTTTCGCTCTGGCCGCACTCAAACCGGAGTAATGGTTTGAAGAAGGGTGCTGCGCTGGATCTCCCAGATTTGGCTCCTCCATGCTCTTTCAACTGCTGTCAAATTGGTAGCTTTCGAGATAGCACCTTGAAATTGGACACACTTATACAGATTTTCCCGCTCTTTCAAACGCAATAAAGAACAACTGAATACGATGAAAACTGCCAGATTCAGACGCGATTTATTAATGTTTGGGGGACCCGAAATAGACGTGTCTTTCAATTGAAAGAAGTGCCTATGTGGCAACGAGCTCCAGAGCTGATATTTTCAACATAAGCTGACCATGTAAGGATGTATCAAAACCTACAGGCAAACCCACCGATTCGGCTTTGTTTGGGAGCTTTGCAGCTTTGAAGATGACCCTTTTGATCACGATTTTTAGGCATGACAAGCAAATGTAGATCAATTACTATTTGTCGAAGGCACCTAGAGAGCTGTCACTTGCAGCCCATACTAAAACAAACATGCTCTTTCAGAATATCATCTTCATTTGCCTGTCCAGTTCTTCAGTCCCAAGTAATTTTTACATTTTCATGTGTATGCTGAATCTGACCGAATTTCCGGTACCATCTAACTAGGCTGGTCACTACTCCTGTAGTTTCTGGTTAATCAACCTGAAATTTATCCCGATTGTGCAGAATTTCCCGCTCTTTCAAATGATTCACTCGCCGCATCAATCGGATCAATCAGTTCAAATGTTATATCTGATTATTTACAAATACGTTTTCTGCAGTGCAACCCTGGCTCGCATCATCGATTAACTTTGCTCAAAAGTGCAAGGCTTTGTCTACTCTTACAGAAAAGCTCAATAGATCTCATACACCTATAACGTGCGCAATATGCAAGCCTAAGCGCTGCAGGATTTTGGCCCATGCTTTCTGGTGACTTTTTGCTAGAGCTGGTTACGCCTTGCGCCCTTGATGCTTAAAGTGCACAAGAAGCTGCAGTTAGCTATAAATTGCCATCGATTAAGACATGTGTTATGGCGGTGGTAGAACTGGCACAGTAATGACTGGAGGTGGTAAGTCAGGCCATTGTTGTTACTCTTAGAGTCAAACGTTGCTAAGTACTCTCATAAAGCGCAGTGCTAAAATCTACTTTTGTAAGTAGAAGCAAACTTCAGTAAAACTTTGTATGGGCAAAACTGGGCAAGAAAATGCGACAAAGAATTATACAAAAGCCTTTCCTGCTATGATCTTCTTACGCTTCTTTGCATAAAGCGCAACATACCCAGCCTCATGTGGTTGGAGTTTTTTATGCATATCTCGGTCTTGAAGCTGTGTAAATGAATTGCCGTGTTATATTATTTTTCTGCTATTTTTAACTCGGTTATGACTGAGTGTTTGAACATTCGAAATATACTATGTAACAAAATAATACACTTTACAGTGCACTTACTTTTATCAATAAATTCTTGCTATGTATGCAGCCGCTAAATGTACTACAGCATGTAAATTTTATTCAACAAAATTTACTTTAAGGTAAAGCGGTTGTGGTCGTGCTATATAAGCTGGTGTCCTATTGGCGTTTTCTATAAGTGTAGACAAAGCCTTGCACTTTTGAGCAAAGTTAATCGATGATGTATCCCAGGGTTGCACTGCAGAAAACGTATTTGTAAACAATCAGATATAACATTTGAACAGAGCATCCGATTGATGCGGCGAGTGAGTCAATTGAAACAGCGGGAAATTCTGCACAATCAGGATAAATTTCAGGTTGATTAACCAGAAACTACAGGAGTAGTGACCAGCCTAGTTAGATGGTACCGGAAATTCGGTCAGATTCAGCATACACATGAAAATGTAAAAATTACTTGGGACTGAAGAACTGGACAGGCAAATGAAGCTGATATTCTGAAAGAGCATGTATGTTAGGCCGCGTCAGTGGCTCAGTGGGTAGCTCGCTGCCTCTGAGTCACGGCGCCGCTGCATCCCTAGTGGTTGTAGTGGTTCATCCTCTCGGCGTGGCAAGTTTCTTGCTGCAAAGAGTTGGTCGTCGGCACAACGCTCCACCCAGGCCACCGAAAACTGGTTACAGTGAGTAGGTAAAATGGGAACCAACTGGATCTGCCGTTGCACTGAAAGCCGCTCCTAAAAGCATGCCGCGTTGGAGGGAAGATCAACGACGTCAGGAGCCGTCTGAGCAACCAGCAATAAGGCCAATACCGGTTTAGTGTCTGTCCGCCGGGCGGCCGCTGGGAGCTGTCAGCACCATGACGTCACCACGCCAGGCACTCTCTTAGTACCTGGCGCCCAACAGCATGGCTTGAGTGGCTTGGCAGTGAAAGAAGGGCAAACGTCCGAGATGACGATATAAGGGGAAACGAAATGGACCGTGCAGGTCTGATCGTAGGGCCGTACATTGTACGACCCCCCGCCAGATCGGATCGGAGCATGTCCGTTTTAGTATGGGTTGCAAGTGACAGCTCTCTAGGTGCCTTCGACAAAGAGTAATTGATCTACGTTTGCTTGTCATGCCTAAAAATCGTGATCAAAAGGGTCATCTTCAAAGCTGCACAGCTCCCAAACAAAGCTGAATCGGTGGGTTTGCCTGTAGGTTTTGATACATCCTTACATGGTCAACTTATGTTGAAAATATCAGCTCTGGAGCTCGTTGCCACATAGGCACTTCTTTCAATTGAAAGACACGTCTATTTCGGGTCCCCCAAACATTAATAAATCGCGTCTGAATCTGGCAGTTTTAATCGTATTCAGTTGTTCTATGTTGCGTTTGAAAGAGCGGGAAAATCTGTATAAGTGTGTCCAATTTCAAGGTGCTATCTCGAAAGCTGCCAATTTGAAAGCAGTTGAAAGAGCATGGAGGAGCCAAATCTGGGAGATCCGGCGCAGCACCCTTATTCAAACCATTACTCCGGTTTGAGTGCGGCCAGAGCGAAACCGACGCGGCTGTGGGGTTTCATAATAGGGCAATTCAAATGAGCGAATAAAAATGGGGGGGTCAAAAAATTCCATCGGCCGCCCCCATAAGGGAGCTTGCCTGACTTTTTTTGGCAAGCACTCTTACCCCCGGTTGAGGTCTAAAGTTCTTGGGTATATAGGAACCGGAACGAATTTTACATACATGCAACAGATGGGCCGGAAAATCTGGAAGGAGGGGACTGAAATCATTTTGGGGATTCCGATTTCCGAAAAAAGGCTAAATAAAAATCGCTGTTAAATCGAATCGCGGATTATCCATAGAAATCGCCAAAATTATCCGCTTGAGGGGAAGGGAGCTGGACGGCCTAGTGAGGGGTGTTGGCCTGATTGGGGTCGGTAATGCCCTTAGGACCCCAGCCCATGTATTTTTAAAAGTCGAATCGAAACCAGTTTCATCTAAGTTTGAACCTGAGGGGAACGGGAAGGGTAAACCATACGCAAACTGGCAAAAATCCCTACATTTTCGATGGTTTAAAAAGTCATTGAAACTTTAGCTTGTGTAAAAATGTCTTTGAGTCGAAATTAAAACGCTTCTGCCATTGCTGCCTGCATTACATAACAGATTTCCATGCTTTAAACCTTTGATCCGACAGTTTTACAGTGTAGTATGAAAATGTAGTATATTTTCGAAAATTGCAGTATAAAGTAGTATAATTTTGAGCTGGTGGTAATATACTGGACTGACTAGCACCTGGCAACACTACAACCGAACACGACTAACTATTTGGTGGTTGCAAAAAATAGAAACGTCGCGAAAGTTTAATAGAAGCTTTCTTCGAACTTTTGTGATAAACTGATCCCGGAAATTGCGTTAAAGTTGATGAGGTCGTTAAAATTAAGGGGTATCGAACACGAAGGGGTATCGAGCACGAACGTATTGGGGATCCTAAGCAGCCCAAAGCCAATGGTTTTTATTTTGCTTCTTTAATCCTTTAGTAGTTTTGCGTCTCTGCTAATCAATATAAGGTGAATCCTGCTCAGGCTTAACGTGTGTAGTCAATAAATATGGTACAAAGGCGGAAAAAACCTGTAATCGCTTATTCGAGTTAACTTTATATATTCTACAGTTAAATGCATTTCTGGAACCTTTTTAGAGATTTTGAAACCCAAATTAGGGTTCCAGAACCCTATTTTGGGCCTAAAGAAACCCAAATTGGGTTCCGAAACCCTATTTTTGGCCTCCAGAAACCCAAATTAGTGTTCCCGAATCCTAATTTGGGTTACTGAAACTGAAACCCTAAATGTTCCGGAACCCTATTTTGGGTTTGAGAAACCCAAATTAGGGTTCCGGAACCCTATTTAGGGCTTCTAAAACCCTAACTGGGGTTCCAAAACCCTGTTCAGGATCTCTGAAACCCTAACCTGGGCTTTTGGAACCCTGTTTGCAGGTTTAGAAACCCACAATAGGGTTTCAAAAAAATCCCCCCCAGAATCCGGCTGGGGGAATTTTCTCATATCTGGCTCATATCAAAGTATGTTAAAATAAAGCTCAATCGAAAACCAACGGTGCATGCCCGGCCACCAGCAATCCCCTGGAACCGGAGCTACGTACACCCCTGAAAGTTGGGTCGGCAGGGATTTTTGGTGTCATTTTTTATGTCTGACAGCCTCCATTCAAACTGTCACCCTTCATTCGTTTCTTAAGCTATAATCCCGGCTTGCATCTGGTTTTGTAGCTGTTCCAATGGCTTTTATTTTCTGGCACTCCCATTTCTAGGTCATAGCTGGTTAGCGAGATATTCACTGAAAACTACGAAATTACAGTTGGTTGTTGGTGGTTGGTCTTCGCTTGAGCTCTATTTTAAGAGTCGTTCTCTGAACCGATCGAGTTTCAGTATTCAGACCCCAAAATTGAAAGTTTGAGCTAGAGAGCTGTAAGTTGGCACACTAATACATACTTATGAGTTATCTTTCAGCTGCAAAGGATTAGTGGATCTGACGCTCCTGTCCTGAGATATAGCCTTCCGAAAATCGGTCTGCTTAACTATGGGACCAAAATTTCAAACTCGAATTTCTCGCTTCATACTCCGAATTCGGACCTAAAAATTGGGGGTTTTAGAGTACTTTTAGACTGCTTTAAGAAACTTTCGTCAAATTTTCGTTTTCAGAAAAAAATTTTTTTTCGCCCCCTTTGCGCCCCCCTAGCTCGTCTGGAACCCCCCTACCCAGTTTTTTTTATTTCAGAAAAATGTTGCGCTATCAATTACCTACCGTTTGGTGTGAAGCATTGTTTGCTCAGACCCGAAAAACGTGAGGAAATTGAGGTCAAACATGTCCCGGTCGCAAAATTTTCGCACTTTTCTCAGGTCAAATATTTCCAAGTCCGGTTTTCCACCTACTAGTACGAATTCGGACTTAAAAATTGGGGGTTTTAGAGTACTTTTAGACTGCTTTAAGAAACTTTTCTCAAATTTACGTTTTCAGAAAAAAAATTTTTTCGCCCCTTTTGCGCCCCCCTAGCTCGTCTGGAACCCCCCTACGCAGTTTTTTTATTTCTGAAAAATGTTGCGCTATCAATTACCTACCGTTTGGTGTGAAGCATTGTTTGCTCAGACCCGAAAAACGTGAGAAAATTGAGGTCAAACATGTCCCGGTCGCAAAATTTTCGCACTTTTCTCAGGTCAAATATTTCCAAGTCCGGTTTTCCACCTACTAGTACGAATTCGGACTTAAAAATTGGGGGTTTTAGAGTACTTTTGGACTGCTTTAAGAAATTTTTGTCAAATTTTCGTTTTCAAAAAAAGAATTTTTTTTTCGCCCCTTTTGCGCCCCCCTAGCTCGCCTAAAAATTTTTTTTTCTGAAAACGAAAATTTGACAAAAATTTCTTAAAGCAGTCTAAAAGTACTCTAAAACCCCCAATTTTTAAGTCCGAATTCGTACTAGTAGGTGGAAAACCGGACTTGGAAATATTTGACCTGAGAAAAGTGCGAAAATTTTGCGACCGGGACATGTTTGACCTCAATTTTCTCACGTTTTTCGGGTCTGAGCAAACAATGCTTCACACCAAACGGTAGGTAATTGATAACGCAACATTTTTCTGAAATAAAAAAAACTGGGTTGGGGGGGGGTTCCAGACGAGCTAGTGGGGCGCAAAGGGGGCGAAAAAAAATTGTTTTTCTGAAAACGAAAATTTGACAAAAATTTCTTAAAGCAGTCCAAAAGTACTCTAAAACCCCCAATTTTTAAGTCCGAATTCGTACTAGTAGGTGGAAAACCGGACGTGGAAATATTTGACCTGAGAAAAGTGCGAAAATTTTGCGACCGGAACATGTTTGATCTCAATTTTCTCACGTTTTTCGGGTCTGAGCAAACAATGCTTCACACCAAACGGTAGGTAATTGATAGCGCAACATTTTTCTGAAATAAAAAAAACTGGGTAGGGGGGTTCCAGACGAGCTAGGGGGCGCAAAGGGGGCGAAAAAAAATTTTTTTTCTGAAAACGAAAATTTGACGAAAGTTTCTTAAAGCAGTCTAAAAGTACTCTAAAACCCCCAATTTTTAGGTCCGAATTCCGAGTGTGAAGCGAGAAATTCGAGTTTGAAATTTTGGTCCCATAGTTAAGCAGACCGATTTTCGGAAGACTATATCTCAGGACAGGAGCGTCAGATCCATTAATCCTTTGCAGCTGAAAGATAACTCATAAGTATCTATTAGTGTACCAACTTACAGCTCTCTAGCTCAAAGTTTCAATTTTGGGTCTGAATAGGGCAAAGGACCAAAACGCGATCTGACCAGAGAACGACTCTTAACATATTTTAATATCAGCCAGATCCGTGAGATGTGTGCGTGTGTAGTTTGCGTGTGAACTCTTACATACCTCATTGTTTTATTTCACCATTGCTTTGTACTTATTATTGACTTCAGCGGCCGTAAACGTTAATTGCAATACGATTTTTAGTAGCACTGTTCTGTCAGAGTCAGTGTGGGTCAGATATGTCAGCTGATTATGCGAAGGTGAAGATAGGTAAACTGAAGCTGAAGAAGGGCGCTACTGGCAGCAGGTGAGTTAAGCTTATTCTAGCTCTTATTAAAATCTTGGATTTCGTTTACTGACAGTGTTTGTTACAAGGTTTAGGCAAATAGAACATTCACTAGGGGTAGACTTGTGTTTGTGCCTGTTCAGAATGTAACTTTACTCACAATTGTATACATGCATAAAAACAAACAATAGTTTCACAGTTAATGTTAGCAGACTTATCTATTGCGTATCACTTTTGTTTACTGCTTATAGTGGCAAATCCGGTGGTAAGAAGCGAAAAAGAAAACATGTAGACGAGGCTGACGATTGCGACTCTGATACGAAAAGCCATGGTAAGATAAAAAATATATAGTAAAGGAGCAAGAATGCTCCACTGAACTGCCGGCCGGCCGGCCGGCCGGCCTACCATGCGCTGCTCCAATGTTTCGGGACTGGTTCCGAACGTTCACAACCAGTCCTCAAGAAAGCAAGCGCTTTATTGCAGCGGAAACTGATTTCTGCTGTACGTACGTAATGTAGGAGTTTTCGAGCTTCTGTAAGATGCTAATATACTGAATTTATTATTTTAATTCGTCACTCGATTTCTACTTATTCTCACAACTGATCTGTAAAGGGAATTCATCAAAAAAGAAAGAAAATCTGTAAAATTTTTATCCCTGATTTTCTAGTACTGTATCCCTAAAGCGCACGTTACAGAAGCGGCTCTTCTGGTTCATTGTAGGCTCTCTTTAGACCGTGCTGCTGAACATTATCGTAGAGGCACTGACAGAAGTGAAAATGACACCCAACGATAGTAAAGAGATTGATTAACTGCATTTACTGGTGGCTGTTTTTTCAAAATATACGTAAGAAATTCTTCGTTCGGGAGAAATCATTTGCCGCTGCAAGGAAGCGCTTGCTGAGCCGGGGTTGCGAACGTTCGGAACCAGTCCTGAAATATTGTCGTCGTGCATGGTAGGCCGGCCGGCCGTTTTAGTGGAGCATTGTTTCTCCTTTATGTATTCTTGGTAAGATGCATTGCAGTAACACCGATTCGATTGTTCTTTGCCGTTTTGTGGAATTTCGATTATTCAAAAAAGCTGAACTAGACGCAACACAGCAACTTCAAACACAACCGTTTATATTAAAAGCGATTGGTGCTGGCAGGTAGAGTGCGAAAACTGGTATTGTGTATCGGGGTGTTTTACAGGTATTCGCATTGGGTATTAGATTTTTTATACCCCAATAATACCCAATACTAATTAGGACCTATAACAATCGAAAATATCGCTGTTGAACTGAAAAACTGACCTGAAAAAATCGAAAAGATTGACCGATGATTAGGTATAGAAAGCCGTTTTTGCGTTAATAAACTAGTGGTTAAGAATGTCTAATACTGTCCGCTTTTCTAAGTAGTACACTAGTAATTAGTTCAATTTCTCTGTTCTTAAATGTCTGTGATTCAATTGAAATTTGTCATTTTTAGTGATACAGAAACAGAATGTACAATGTATTAGTACTGTACCCATGGGGTGCGGGTCCGGTACATCCCTTTCCGGATCATGTACGGACTAAAACTGCTAATTTCTGCTTATTTTACCTTCCAGAACAGCTTCTAAATGTTTTTAAAGGCTAATTTTTCAAAATTTCTCGCCCTTGTTGGACAATAGCCCAACCAGGCCTCTTCGAAATTTTAATTCATTTGAAAGAAATCCTGTGCACACCACTGGAATACATCTGTTCATTGAAATGCAATTTTTGGCTCAGCTACGCCAGTATTGGGTATTGGGGGTCTAAGGTATTGGGTTTGCAGGTATTGTTCGTACTCTACTGGCAGGCATGAATTTGCTAGAGACAGCGTATGTACTGAAAGAGATTTATATTTGGCCTTTGCATTCCTTTGTTCATTGTTGTGTCTAGTTGGCTAGTAAACGCGTTGATTCTTTCATTTTGGTGCCGAGACCAAACTTGTTTGTTGTGTTGTGCGCACCCACTGTCTGCTACCTCTTGTACTACTACCGTTCTTCGACTTCTTCCATTACTACCAACCACCATGGTTCGCACAAAGAAACCTCCGGCCACTCGTTCCACCTACCGCAAGACGGCTCTCAAGTCCAACCCCACTTCTCCCACTGCTTCCGGTTCTTCCTCTCACTCGTCCGTCCACCTCTCGGTTAGTCAACTCAACCTCACAGCTGCTCCTCCCGTTCGTCAGCCCTCCATTCCTCCTACACGTTCGCAAGATGACGACCGCCCTCCTCAGCCCACCACTACACATTTCCTTCATCTCCTTCAAGAACAACAACAACGCCACGAAGAACAACAACAACGTCAACAGGACGCGTTCATACAACTCTTGCACCAACAAGAACGCTTGATTGCAGCCCTTCAAGATCGTCCTCACGCCGCTCACCCACAACTTTCTGTTACTCTTCCGCGTCCTTCTATCTACTGCTTCAACCAATCGGCTAACGACATCTCCTTCGCTCACTGGTCCGCTGATGTCACCTCCTTCGTACAGCAATCTGGACTCCCATGGCGCAAAGTGCTGGAAGATGCTCTTGACCCTCCCGCCCGGCAACAGTTTCACTCTCTTTCTGATCCCCAGACTACAACTCTTGCAGCTGCCCTCACTCATCTCGAACCTCTCCTTCAGCCAGCCGAGTCTCCAATTCAGGTTGCCCTCACCTTACTTCAACAGCCACCCACTTCCGATGTCATCCAGCTTGCCAACCATTTCAAGTCTCAGATGGCTCGTCTGCCTACCGCGGAGAGTATTGCTGCAGCCGCGTTCGTCAATCTCCTCCCCTACCAGATCAAGAAGCACATGATTCTTCACCTCTCCGATCCCGCTCAGCCTCACGACATCTACTCGGTTACTTCGGAAGCTGTCAAGTACTACAACACCGAGCAGGCAGTTAACAACTCTCTCAATCAGCGTTCGTCTCCTTCGGTCCCCGAGCAATGCGCTTCCACTGAACTCAAAGCCCCCAGACAGCGCTCGTCTCCTCCCGTTTGCTTCAAGTGTGGACGTCTTGGTCACCTTGCCAACGCCTGCCGTTCTCAGCCGGTGTTTGCCAAGTCGTCCCCTGTGTCTCCAGTTCAACCGTTCGTTCGTCGCCTCGTGTGCAAATCACCGCGTCTCCCCAGCCCAAGTTCACAGTTCACCGATCATCGCCGCTCTCCAATCGTTTCTTCCGCTTCTCCAGTTTTGGGCGCGGTCAGATGGTTCAATCCCGCCTATGGCTATGGTTTCATCAAGTGTTTCGACAATAACCAGGACTACTTCGTTCACGCCTCTTCTCTTCTTTCTCCTCACTTCTCTCAGTCGACCCCACAGCTGTGCCCTGGTGAGGCAGTCCGGTTCGATATCACTCCCGATCCTTTTGGCCGGACCGACTGTGCAGTCAATGTTGTCGGTTTTCCTTTCGATCAAAGCTCTCCAGATTCTCGCTCTCCTACAGTTCGTGACTCCAGACGATCGTCAGGCTCGGATGTGCCCATGGATCGACGCTCGTCTGAGGGGGAGTGATGAAAGAGATTTATATTTGGCCTTTGCATTCCTTTGTTCATTGTTGTGTCTAGTTGGCTAGTAAACGCGTTGATTCTTTCAGTACCTAGGTAAATTCAGGCGGCTGGAGGTCTCTTGACGAAGGAGAGCTGAACAAAGGCTGTCAAGTAGCCATTGAAACATGGCCGCACTGTTATGTTTTGTCCATGGACAACGGAAAATTCACGGTCGGCGCTCCTCACGAACACGGCCAAGGTCCGTCGCCAGAAGAAGTTCTGACTGTCCTGAAAACGCCGGACGCCCAATGGGTGTCGTTTAAGTCTGGATATGGAAAATACGTGGGAGTCAATTCTGAAGGCCAACTTATTGCTACATCTGAAGCCATTGGTGCCAGAGAGAAATGGGAACCCGTCTATCAAGACGTACGACATTTGCTCTTTAATATGCCCTACCGGACTTGTTTCAGGGCAAAATGGCTCTCCAGAACCTTTCCAACAGCTGTTTCTTGTCTGTTGAATTGGACACGGAAGGATACGTTTATGCCTGTCAACTGCAAGCCAAAGAGAACGAAATTGTTAAAGTGAGCCTTTTTCTTCTAGACACGGTTAAAGCTAGAATCTGTAGTTGCGTACGAACTCGGAGAAAGAAAAGCCTGTAGACTTTACTCCTGTGGAAGATAAGAAACCTTCAAAAGACTGCGAAACATCATACGTGTAAGCGCCTGCTATCGTGATTATCTCTGAAGTCGGTAACTTTTCTTTCAGGAAGCTATATCAGCATTCTAAGGTGGACACAAAGAACCGCTGTATCTCCATTAACGTCGGTGATAGGAAGAAAGTGCGGAAAGGCAAAGCCGATGGAGACTTGCATGAGGTCATGCTGGATCGGTAGGTTGTTGTGACGATGCTTCCTACTCGCCTGCATAGCTAATAATTTCAGACGCGTCAAGATGAAATCGGATAAGTATTGTTGATCGATCTGTGTACAGTCACTGTTTTATTTCAATAACCTAATTGTATGTAATAACAAACTAATGTTTTGTCAGTTTCGCTTTTCTCGCTCTCTTCGCGCCTTTCCGCGCTCCTTGAACAACATTTTTCAGCTCAGTTCTCAGTTTCTGTTTCTTTCGGCCACCCAGAGAAATGTACGTGTACGGTTGCAATTTTTCTCCTTTGCGCTTCGCATAAATCAGCATGCGTTTAGGTTTGCCTTCGCTTGAGGGTAGGGCTCGATGGATTCCTTTGCCGCGCGGTGTCCAGATATCACTTGGATCGTCGTTCACCACAGAAATGTCAGGTTTGGCACGCTTGCCTGCGGGACCGTCTGTCACTTTGCGGCGCTTTCGGTTAGAAAGATCGTCATCGCTATCTACTTGCTCTGTCACTTCCTCTGTGGATGCAACAATTAAGCGCCCGTCAGATGCTACCCTGAAACCGCGATTAGGGTCCGAATCTTTAGCGGCCACCTTTGCTGGATGGGTGGAAGTGACTCGCTGTGCCAGTTGCTGTGTGTGTAACAGATCTGTAACCTAAAATAAAATCGGTTTGCAGCGGAGGCGACAACAACTCGTTTCTACCTCGTCATCGTCGCCCGATTCCTTCAACCAAACGCTTAAGCGTGACTTGCTCGAACGTTTGCTTTTGGTTGATTTGGCGTCAGAGCGTTGTGGCTGTTCCCTTTCACTGTCACTGTCTCGGAGTAGGTCCTCCAGCGATTCGGCTTTGGACGTTGCTGTAGAAAAGGCACACGACGTGGCGTTCTGTTCGGAACGATTTTGCCCTCTATCTAAAGCAGACTTGACACGGTGTCGTCTGCGCTCAGTCTTCTCCACACGCTTGCAGAGCCTTTCCCAAGGAGTTGCAGCAGCGCGCCGACGAACGGCGTCTACACCCAGACGTCTGATCAAGTACTGCAGCAAACGAGCATTGAGCAGCTTTAAATTGCGGCTCGAGTCGACCGGAGGATTCGAGAAGACTGCGTCCAGTAGATCTTGCAAATACTGGTCAAGCACGAACTTTGGCAGCGACGATACGACAGCCTTAAACAGGCCAACCACCAGCTTCCTGATGGCTAGCCGCTCATTGGAATGCATCATTTGACAGCAACGACTGATAACCGCTCCGGCTACCGTCGGAGGCAATCTGTCGCCGAACTTGCGCACCAGTAAACTTGCAGCAATGAGTGGCGCGCGCACCTGTTGCAGGGGGACGCTCGACGCGTCTTCGGGAAATAAAGCCGCCAATCGCGAGAACAGCCGCGACAGACCTCTACTCGCCTCATCAGCATCATGCATCTGAAATTTAAGTGAGCAGCAATGGGTCGTTTATATGTAACATAATCAATCGCAAAGCAGAAGGGAGGTGTGCACGATTTATTGCCACGGATAATAAGGAAGACACAGACAGACGTCATTAGTACCTAATTATGACAGCCACAAGGCTTCCGTAGAACTCAGAGAAAAATCATTTTTACGTGTAGTTTCAGTCAGATTTAGTAGCAGTTCAGCAAACGAAGCTACATTACAAAAGTAGACATTTTTGAGAAAAAAACATTTTTGTAATAAAATTATGGATTTAAAAATTTAAAGTTACAGTAAACAAAATTGTTCAAGAAATAATTAGAGGCTATCGGGCCGTCCAAAAATAATGTAATGCCTTAGAGGGGAGCGGGGTCGACAAATCATAATTACTTATACATGAACTAGGTGGTTACCCCCAAGCTAGAAAGGTTAAACTCCCTTCCCCACCGAGACAGTTTAGGTACCCCCACCCGAAAATGCAAGTACTAGTAGCGGCTCTAGTACTAAAAAACTGGCTCAGAAATCACAGTTGTTAAAAAAATACTTTTTGAAGGCCAACATTTTTTTACTTTTTTAATTTTTAAATAAAGTTTTTTGAAAATCGTCTTAAAGAGGTCCAGCGTGCTAGTACAAGTATTTGCAACAACTTTTCCACTTTTGCACCTCAACTGAGTTGAGAAACATGTTCGAAAAACGCCAATACAGGTCTAAACACTGCTTAAAACAGCATAATTTCATCGAAAATTGAATAGAGGCACTTCTAGGTGAATCCTAAGGAAGGATTTCTTAAGGTTGTACATGCACCAGCCAGCGTATTGACAAAACTCAACTTACGTCTAGAACTTTTCGCACAGAATCAACGAGAGTTTGTGCTGCCAGTCGCCTGGTTCTTTGACTTTGATCGGTGTCCAAGCAACTGACCAGCTCAGTAAACACTTCATCCAGTAATTGCAGAAATCCCTCTTCATCCTCGTATATATGCACCAGTTGCGACAGAACCGACATCTTTGCTGCGTGTACATGAGGCTTTGTCTGGGCCTGTTGCAGCAGAACACTCTCGATTCGTTTCACATCGGTCAACTTGCCAGCTCTAACGGCTTCTTCCAACAAACGGTAGGCTTTCTTTTGCATTCGGTCGGTGCTCGCAAACCAGTGAGTCGACAGCAACTCAAAGACTTGCTCAGACTCCAGCCCGGCAACGAAGGCAATCAAAATGTCCATGATCAGCAACTTTCGCTTAGCCGATTCATCTGGATCTGCTAACTTCTCGAGAGCTTTCTGTGTGTAGCTGAACAGAAGTTGGTTCGGTGCCAGTCTGACGTAAGCCCGTACGGTCTCCAGCGTTGACAGCTTCACTCCTTTGGCGTCGTAGTTGACCGTGGTTAGGCCGCTTTCGGTCGTGTAGACGTTGAACAATATGGGAAGGTAGTTTTTGGCATACCGACTCATTGCTTCTTTTTCCTCGTTAGTGCCACTGCAAGCCGACTTGATTAGAGTGCGCAGTGCGCTCAAAACCGTAAGTCTGAGGTCCGGCCGTTCAGTCAGAGCCAAGCCAAGAACGGGCGCCAACTGCCGAAGCGACTGACTGAGATCTGTCGGATGTGCACAGAAAGAAGGCAGCAAGTCCCATAACTGTTTCTGCACGATTGTGTAGACTTTGACGTAAACGGCAGAGCTGCTAGATTGCTGCCACTCCTTTATTCGCTCAGCCAGTTTGACGGCGGCCGGCAGAAAGTTGAGTCGAAAGTACTCCAGGCTGCCGTTTCTGACGTGTGTGCGAAGCAGCGGCAGCAACCAGGAGCGCGGTACGTCCAACGACAGATTAGGGGCGTCTGTCTCGATTTTGAAAGACAACGCGTCCAAGGTGCTCTCCACTCCAACGAATTTGACTGCAGCGCCGACAGCATCTTCTATGTCACGTCGGTCAACAGTCCGGTGATCGTTTTCTCTCAGCTCGGCGAGAGTGCACAACAGCGTTTTCAAGGATGCCACGCTGCTGCAGAACTGGCCCAACTGATGAAAGGAAAAGCGAATCACACTCAATACCACATGCCAGACACCGACACTGGGCAGGGCGAGAGCTGCTTCCAAACGCACAAACAGTTGGTTCAAGAATTGAGTGGACTGGTGTTTCGGTCCGTTCTGACAAAGGTCCTTCATACAATACTCTATCAGTCTCTCCAGTGCCAGCGCAGCAGCCGAAGCCAACTGCTCATTGCCGGAGTCGAAGCAACCGATCATCGTATCTACACAGCGCATCAACATCGCTGCTGAACGAGAGAGGTCCTTGGCTTGGAAACACACATGGGCTTCGCACAACGTCTGCAAATAGACCACTAACTACGCACATACCCAACAACTGCGGCTACGTACTTCCCACATTCGTTTCTTTTGCGGCTGACCCAGGCAATAAGTATTATGGTACCCCTACGTGGCCTCCTCCTAATCTTCCCAGCGAATTGGATGAATATCAAAGCCTGACTAAAACAGAAGATCCTGAAGCTGAGTGCCTTGTAACGGAACAAGAAGTAAGGTCAACCTTGAAGCAAATGAAACGACGAAGAGCTCCTGGGCCAGATCAGATAACAGTGGAGATGATTGAAACCAGTCCTGTTGCAGTTGCCAGAATTACCAGACTCCTCAACATACAGTATAGATAAAAAAAATGTCCCATCGCTTTTTCGGCCTTCACTCAAACGTTTCGTTCTCAGTCACTTCTTTACCGATTTGGCTCAAATTTTCAGCAAAAATTAACAACATGGTTGGCTAAATATTCTGCAAGTTTAGTGCCAAAATTCCGACTCATACTGGTTTTATGACCCGAAAACTAGGAATGAGGGTGGTCCACGCAAATTTATTATTTTTCGGTAATACAAGGAGTACAGTCCTGAAACTTGCAGGAATGATTGGTGTTGCTATTGGGCATAACATACTAAGCGGGCAACCCTGTAGCTCAAAGGGCACTAAAATGGGGGAATTTCAAAAACATGAGTGAAAATCCCATAGTTAAGAAATCTGCACCTTCTAGAATCAAAGCACTGAATCTGTTGTTAATCAACATAGATTGTAGCAGGAAGTTCGACAAATAAATGAACCTGATATTTAAGCTCTGTTCCACACCATAGAAACCATCCCTGCAGGGTTTTTTGAAAATTGAAAATCTTTAGAATCGTCATTTTGCCGGTTTTACGAACAAAAGTCATATTTCGTCATGTTTTTGAAATTCCCCCATTTTAGTGCCCTTTGAGCTACAGGGCTGCCCGCTTAGTATGTTATGCCCAATAGCAACACCAATCATTCCTGCAAGTTTCAGGCCTGTACTCCTTGTATTACCGAAAAAAATTAAATTTGCGTGGACCACCCTCATTAATAGTTTTCGGGTCATAATACCAGGATGAGTCGGAATTTTGGCACCACACTTGCAGAATATCTAGCCAACCATGTTGTTAATTTTTGCTGAAAATTTGAGCCAAATCGGTAAAGAAGTGACTGAGAACGAAACGTTTGAGTGAAGGCCGAAAAAGCGATGGGACATTTTTTTTATCTATACTGTATGTTGTAGCAACCTGACAAGACCGCTATGGCTGAGACGTGACATTAAGAGGTCCACAAAGATGAAGATGTACCAGGCGCTTATTTTGTCATCTCTCCTATATGCTGCAGAAACCTGGACAATGACCAAAGGACTTGAGAATCAGCTAAATGTTTTTGACAACCAAAGCCTCAGGAAAATTGAGCAAATCCAGTGGTTCCATTTCATCAGAAATGAAGAAGTGAGAAGACGGACTGGTCAGCCTCATGCCTCATTGCTAGCCAAACTTAGTCGACTGAGATGGTATGGTCATATCAAACGAATGAACCCAAACGCGCTGCCACACAAACTGCTTGAATTTCGCCCAAACAAACGAGAATGGAAAAGGCCGGCAGGGAGACCGCGAACCAGATGGAAAGACAATGTTCGTGACGATCTGAAAAACGAGAGCGCCGATCCACTGAACAGAGCCCAATGGCGAGACATGCTGAAAAAGATGAGGTTCCGCAACGCCCCATCTAGTGGGCAAGCGACTTAAGTCAAGTCAAGTAAGTCATACTGTATGTTGGGAGAAAGAACAGATCCCGGAAGAATGGAAGACTGGAATCATAGTGCCAATCTGGAAACAAAAGGGAAGCAAAATGGAATGTAGCAACTACCGCGGTATCACTCTTCTATCTCATGTCTCCAAACTGATGGCAAAGATTGTACTTAAGAGAGCACTACCCTACTTCCTGAACAAGCGAAGAACACAGCAAGCCGGTTTTACCCCCAACAAGTCAACTATTGACCAGATATTTGCATTGAGACAACTGATTGAGCTTGCAAGAGAGTACAGACGGCCACTTTACATTGCATTTATAGACCTAAAACAAGCTTTCGATTCTGTGGACCGACAGAGGATGTGGAAGGTGATTGAACAAATCAAGATCCCTGCAAAACTGGAGAGAATGATAAAGGCCCTCTATGATGCACCACGCAGTAAAGTGAGATGCAGACAGACCGAGTCAAAGAGCTTTGAATTGAAA
Organism: Sabatieria punctata; assembly: GCA_030248155.1. Classification (NCBI taxonomy): domain Eukaryota; kingdom Metazoa; phylum Nematoda; class Chromadorea; order Araeolaimida; family Comesomatidae; genus Sabatieria; species Sabatieria punctata. The sequence continues at coordinate 3,295 of JASANB010003117.1, read as the reverse complement.
ACTGGAGTGCGGCAAGGATGTGTTTTGGCACCTACTCTGTTCAACTCGGTGATAGATTATGCCCTGAAATGGCTTGACCCGGAAGAAGTCTTCCCAGGTGTCCACCTGGGGGACAAGAAAATCCAAGACCTAGACTTTGCAGATGATATAGCCTTCTTTTCTGAAACCCTGGAAGACCTGGAACATGGATTGTACAGTATCAATGACGAATTCAACAAGCTAGGACTCCAGATTAATTGGGACAAGACCAAACTAATGGCTCCAGACTTTCTGACAACCCCCGCAACCATAGAGATCAGCGGAAACCGTGTGGAGTTTGTGAAGGAATTCCAATACATTGGATCAGTGATAACCAGTGATGCTTCATGCCACCAAGACCTGCAGTCAAGAATCCACAAAAACGTTGGAAAAATGGCAAGCCTAAATACTGTACTGTGGAATAGAAGGGACCTGAGCCGAAAAACCAAACTGAGCATGTACCGAGCCCTGATAACCTCCTCTCTGCTATATGCAAGTGAAACATGGGCGTTGAACCAAGGACTAGAGAAGAGATTGGACATCTTTGACAACAAATGCCTACGAAGACTGGAAAGAATTAAGTGGTACCAGCGCGTGTCCAACGATGAGCTCAGGATAAGAACACAGCAACCGTATGCCTCCCAACTAGCTAGAAAAAGCAGACTCCGATGGTTTGGTCACGTGACCAGAATGGATGAAGAGCAGCTGCCAAAGACCTTGCTTGAATTTAACCCGGGACAACACGGATGGAAAAGACCATTGGGCAGGCCGAGAACGCGGTGGAAGGATGTACTCAGAGAAGACCGAAGGACGATTACAGAAAACCCAAATAATCGGAACCGATGGAGAACAGCGCTGCAAAAGAAAGAGGTCCTCCACGCCACGCCTAAGTGGCAAGAGAAATAAGTCAAGTCAAGTAAGTCATCATGGTTCACCGGAAAGAGAGAAGACGGCGTTCCAAAAAAAACCAAGCAACTATACCTGAATCCACTGAGCAAACACTTGCACATCAGTAGTCAACGGCTGGAAGTCGTAAAGAGCCAGAATAAGTTGTCCATTGGTCTCGCCGGACAGTACCGATACATTTGGCTGACGCAACAAAGTCCGTTGCAACGTTCGCAGAGCACAGATTTTCACTTGCTGATCGGAGAGTGTGATCAATGTGAGAAGGGTCTCCGAGAGCAACTTGAATGAGCCAGCCGGCAGCACATGCAGCACCGACTCCAGCAGCTTCAGAACTCTCAAGCTAACCGTTTTGCCTGCACCGACACCGCCGTTTCTCTCCAGCTGCTCCACGCAGTAATCGGCCACAACTTTGGCCGCCGAGTCGACAGCAGCAGGTTCGGCAGCGTCGAGCGAACGGTTGCAGAGAATAGCTTGCACAGAGTTGCGGGCCAGTTTGCGCACCCAGGCGCCATCGTGCACAACGAAGGTGACAAGAGAAGCCAGCATTGCACGATTGCTGGACAAATGCCAAACAGTGGGGTGTTGCGCGCGAAGCAAACAGCCGAAACAACCGACCAAGTGCTTCAGCGCATGCTCGTTCGGCTTCCTTACCAACTCACCCAGGCGAGAGTAGATCACCTAGAACCCAATCACTGCACGGTACGGTACTGTACTATTAGGCGATGCCGATTAGGCGACGGTACTATTAGGCGACAAAAAACATTAATAGATAATAGTACCAATTAGGCGACCCTTCCGAATCAGTCCAGGGTCAAGGGCCATGTTCAGCTGTAAGCCTACTGTAAATGCGCTATTTTTAACTATGGCTATGTCCCGTTTATTTTATAACTCGTTAACTTATAGCTAAACAAGCCACCTGCCCTGACTGTTTCTAACTCAGATTCTGGCATTTGCCCCTATTCCCCAGCTTGCGTCAAGCACGCGAGCGGCCGTCGTTTCGGCCACCTATTTTTCCGGTTCCTATGTTCATTAACGCACTTTGGATACAGACTTTGCGGCACCAATAACTTTGCGGAAGCAACTAACAGAGTTTCGCAGCGAGAATTTGATGCGGCGCGTCCATCCATCTGACGCTTAAAAATGTTCTGCGACATGCATACATGGGCCGGAAAAATGGGTTGGGGTAGTCAAAATCCAAAAGTTTGGGGTGGGCCTGCCGGTTTGGGAGCCGCGGCGATTTTGGTATGTGGGGTCAGGAACATCAGTCGGCTTCAGGTGGATGGGTGGGGTCGTTTGAGGGGTAGAGCCCAAGTTGGGGTGTGGGCTGCTATTTTATTATGCGTTGTTTTAATTGCTGTTTGCATTGTTGTGCTATGTTTTAGTGGTAACCTATGTTGCCGTACGGACTTATAGAAAAAAATTATTCCTGTCGCCTAATAGTACCGTCGCCTAATAGTACCGCTAAATCGCCTAATCGGCATCGCCTAATCGGCGTCGCCTAATAGTCCTGCTTCGATCACTGCATACTCTACAAATAACATTATACTTAACACGGCGCAGCCAACGCAGACGGGAACTAAGGGAACTGTCGATAAACCCTTAATGAATTCAAAAAATATATAAATGTATGATTAAATCAGATGTAGCTGAGCTCAAAACAGCACAGCCTGACCTATCTTTACAAAAATAAGCCAAATAACCATGATTTCAGCCTAACTTGGCATTCTCAAATCTTCCCAACCTAAAAATCAATGGCCTAAATCTTCTCAACCGGCGTCAGCCATCGCTACACCCCCTGATTAAAAAAAATCATATTTCGTCACCTGTGCACTAGAGTCAATCGTACTTTGGACACTTCGTTCAAATACAGTGTTGGCCATAAAAAAGACCGTATTTAAATTTTTCCGAATAATTTCAAATGGCCCGTCATTCGTCAATTTTCAACCGAAAGAAAAGATTTTTGGCACGATTATTATTATTAGTTGTTTACAATTTGTTTTGGCCAAGTCCTAGCCGGAATCCGGTCAAAACACGAGTTAAAAATACCGAAACGTAATGAAATGCCGAATGCACAAAATGCCGAAAGTCAAAATATTGGGGCTAAAATGAGTGCGCACGCAATACATTTCATTGCTCTGATGCACTGTTTATTGTGGTTTATTAGTTCGTCATTCATCGGCCGGGCGGCCTGCTCACTTAACTCCTTGCCTTCCGATGCTAGGCTCTTGTATGTGAATTAGATAGCCCATAATTGGTCAGTCACCTCCGGCTGCCATCCCCCTCTGAAATTTCGGCATATTATGTGTCATAATCGTACCTAATCCTGCGTCTGCTTAAAGCTGTATGTAAAATGGTGAATAAAGCTGATACT
>JASANB010003116.1:0-27080 GCA_030248155.1 Sabatieria punctata | reverse complement strand
ATTGCACATGCCTAAGTTTTTCACCTTTCATTCAATTTGGCTACACTAAAACGATAATATGATATGAGATATGATCATATTATATTTCATATTATTTCAAGGCCTCAAAATAATATGCATATTACAGGAAATATGCCGTACCAATATTATTTGCGAAAAGTCATATTCATATTCGCTAAATAATATGAATTTGTAAATCGAACAATAACTAGACAAGCTTTTTTTGGAGCGAGCAGCCTTCTTATTTGTCTAGACAGGCTAGTAGCGCCTGATGGACTTATTTTTGACTTCTACATTATTGTTTCACACATCAGCCCATTCACAACCAATTACTGCATGCTGTCTCAAATTACGCGCTCTAGTCATATCGCCCAAAGGGCAGGGTAGGCCGTTTGTCCGCCTCTCTTTCCACCTGCGATCAGCTGAGCTGGCCTGAAGTGTAATTAAACCTGCCTGCGTGTCAGACAGGCAGGGCAGGGGTCAGACAATGGACACTGTCTTAATTACGTACACTAGTGGAGCAATCTGGCGGCCTTGACACACGGGCGGGCAAATTGTTTATGTGCTAGCTACGTATGTTCAAAGTTAGATGATATCTGAATAGATTAGTTCAATATTTTAGCCGCAAGCTTTTATATCTTAGCCAGAAACTTTTATATTTTAGCCACAACGTTTTATATTTTAGCCGCAAACTTTTATATTTTAGCCAGAACCTTTTATATTTTAGCCACAAACTTTTATAGTTTAGCCACAACGTTTTATATCTTAGCCACAAACTTTTATATTTTAGCCACAAACTTTTATATTTTAGCCACAAACTTTTATAGTTTAGCCACAACATTTTATATTATAGCCACAAACTTTTATAGTTTATACTACTAATATAGTATACTAATTTTTGGAAGCCCCAACATCTGGGGCAAATTGACCAAAAAGCCAGCTGAGACTTGAGAGCTGTTCAGCTAATAGTCCCTTGTTGACAAACGGCTGGAGGCAACTCTCTATTTGAAGTGGCTGAGGAGCATGAAAGAAGTCTAGAGGCATGGAAGAAAGGCTATAATTTCTAGCTACCTTGTATCCCTATTAATAAGCAAACGGAGGTCCAAACCAACAGGCAATTGCTAAATCCAGGTCCAAACCGGTCAATGTTCTACTGACTCATCCTACTGTCTTCTTGTTTATTTCCTATTCACTCTTAAACGTCAGAGCGCAGTGCCGGTATGCAAGCGACGCAACGGCCAAATATCAAATACAGGGTGGCCCATTTATCTATTCCCGGTTTCATATAACCATAACTTTTTTCCAGTCAGATCGATTTTATTAAAACTTTACATACAAATGTCTTAACACTTCAAATTTTTACAGTTAAAATTTAAAATTAATCCTTCACTCTGGTCGCTAGTTATGCGTCTCCACGTGACCGCCACTTTTTTCGATCACTTTCTCCAGCCTCAGTCGGTACTCCAGCATACGTAGTCTTCTGCCGCATCTCGACCGTAATCTCTTCAAAGGCCATCCTGATGCGCTCTTTCAGTTCTGGAATGTCAGCCGGTCGCGTGGCATAGACTTTTGACTTGATAAAGCCCCATAAGAAAAAGTCGCAGGGCGTTAAGTCCGGGCTGCGTGGTGGCCAGGGCATGTTGGGGGATCCGCGGCCCATCCAGCGGTTTGGGAACCACTCGTTGAGCCATGCACGCACCGCCAGGCCCCAGTGGGGAGGCGCCCCATCCTGCATAAAAAGCAGCTCCTCTTCCATTCCACTTTCAACCACCGCTGGCCAAAACTCGTCGCGCAACATCGCCAGATAGCGCTCCGCGTTGACATTTTCGTCAAAGAAAAACGGGCCAAAGACACCACCCTGCCAGATGCCGGCCCAAACTGTCGTACGCGGTGAGTGCAGCGGCTGCTCGGTCACCCAGTCGGGGTTGGCAGGAGCCCAGTAACGGTGGTTGTGCCGGTTTACACCACCATCCAGATGGAAATGTGCTTCATCCGAGAAGGTGAGCAGCGCGAGGTGCATTGGGTCGGCAGCGATGCGTTCCAGCTCCTCCTCAGCAAACTGCAGCCGATTGGCACGGTCCTCATCATAAAGAGTCTGCACCACCTGCACTTTATATGGGTGCCAACGAAGGTCCTTGAGAATGCGTTGGATTGTGGTGCGGCTCATGGCCAGACCAAGGGCGGCGCGTCTTGTTGACAAATGCGGGTCATCAGTGAAATGCTGCTCGACTCTGGCAACGTTTTCATCCGATCGAGCAGTCAGAGTCCGCTTTCGGCTGATATCCTGCACACTTCCGGTCTCCATGAACATGCTGTGCCATTTCAGAATGGATTTAACCCCCGCCAACATATCACTCTCAAGACGAAGTCTTTCAAAGCACTGCCGAAATTTCGGATTTAATGAAAAATGCGAACACTTAAATAAACACTTCGCATCAACGCCGACACAATTTCGGCGCTCTGAAAATGCTAGACGAATTGTTTTTTTGAGTGCAAATGCGAAGTGTTCGAGAAGACTTCGTATCAGACCTGTGGGCGGAGCCAAAAAACCGCAAAAAAATAGAAAAAAGAAAAAAGGAGAGCGATGAGGTTCTAAACGAGGTTTCAAAGCAGTACCGACAGTGGAAACAATGAAATATCTGTTTTTTTTATTATTTATTGACTCCGATTATTATTCCAAGCTTTTTTCTGTCCTGTAACGCGATGTTGGGTTGCTAGCATATGCCTAGTTGCTAGTGGTAGACCGGCATAAAATCCCACACATCTATAGTGTTGATACAATGGATATAGTAAAATAGTGTAGTACATGTATGAGCCAACCGCAGAACAAATAACTATGCTACTAATAGCACTGGTCAGCGGCCTGCCACAGCGTAGATCAAATGAGGAGTTGGCGCAACTTTACGACGCACGATCAAAGAGTCGACCAATCAGCGATCAGTTCGTTTTGGCCTGACGAAGTCTTAAATTGCAAGTCGATCACTTCGCACTTTGATTTGAGACGAACAGTTAGGTCACTTCGCAAAAACAGGTTTTCGGCAAAAACGCGAAGTGTTTTTTTTACGCCGAATTGATCCAAAAAACACTTCGCTTTTGCAAAATGCGAAGTGTTGGGGTGTGCAGATCTGCACATGATCTGTTGGCGGGGGTTATTCGAAGGCGCATCTTTGTTGAACTCCGCGCGGAATTTTCTTTGAACCGCTACCACACTCTGCATCCAATCAAACCACACCACGCATTTAGCACGCTCCTTTATGGTAAAAGACATTCTATGATTAAAAAATTAAACGGAATAATTAGGGTTCCTAAAGCATCGATACAAAAATTGTCATCAGAAGGCAGAAAGAAACAAATCGCCAGCCTCGTTCTGTACTACCACAGTGCAATAACGAACTTTTGAAAAGTTTACTGTTATTCAGACATTTCATGTCAGAACGCGCTAAAATTTTAACAGTAAAAACTTGAAGTATCAGGGTGTATCTATACAAAATTTCAGCAAAATCGGTCTGTGTAGGAAAAAGTTATGTCCTAATGAAACTGGGAATAGATAAATGGGCCACCCTGTATAATATCATATCATATTATTTGCGAGCCGCACTCATATTTTAATAATATGACTGCGAAAAATATGATTATGATATGGATTTGTAGAATATGGGGGGTGGCCATATCTGGCCACCCCGTGAGACAAACAGATATGACAACATCTCTTTCAGTCAGGGACTTAACGCCGCTTATGTTACCGATACCATATATGGTACCGGTACCTAGGCTAGTGGCACCATATATACAGATACAGGGTGTGCCAAAAAAAAATCAACCCAGCAGATTTTTTTATGTAGCAACCGCAAATCTCAACCGATTTGAATAAATCCTTCTTTAGATGAAAGATAAATAAATTCTTGAAAGATTGATGTACCGCTTACTAAGATAGCCTGCTTAGTTCCTGAGATATTTGCCCTCAAAGTCAGAACAGAGATTTTGGCAATGAACAAGAGTGATAAAGAACAACCCGGCAGATTTTTTTAGTTTTGCAACCATGAATCTCAACCGATTTGAATGAATCTTCTTTTGAAAGAAAGATTGATAAATTCTTCAAAGATTGGTGCAATTGTTATTGAGATTCACTGCTTAGTTCTTGATATATTTCCCCTCAAAGTCGAAACAGATTTAGGCAAAGAACAAGAGCGATTCCGTTGCACTTCATAATATAGCAGATTCCTACCGCTGGAGGCTAATGACACTTTACTGTTGAAGTAAACCGAGTTTGTGTGTCACCAGTAAAGCCTCCAAAAGCATTTAGCAGTAGCAGTAATCCGTTTTATTGCGAAGTGCAGAATAATAAAAAATCCCTCTTGTTCACTGCCAAAATCACTGTTTTGATTTTGAGAGCCAATATCTCAGGAACTAAGCAGAGTACATTAATGAAAATTTCAGCAATCTTTCAAGAATTTATTTATCTTTCATTTAGAAAAGGGTTCACTCAGATCGGTTGAGATTTGCGGTTGCTACAGCGAAACAGCTGCTGGGTTGTTATTTTTTGGTGGACCCTGTATGTACAACATGTCACACTATATACGGGTAAGATTTCAGCGCCACAAACTGGTTAGTATTCTGTCGCTGGCGATCAACAGGTAGCTCAACCCCAAGAGCGATAGCCAGAGATAGCGATACCTTAAACGGACGTCAACATACCAGCTTTACCGCTGAAGAACTGCGCAGCATTCGTTCCCTCTGGAAACCTCAGAACGCTGAGCAACTTGGCACAGAACTGCTTTTCACTGTACTGCGCAACAACCCACGATTGTTATGCTTCTTCGAAAAGACTGGTAGATCAATTATGCTTATTTTATTCATATTCGACATATCTTAAATCAGGGCCTGTTATGAACGAATGATCGAAACAGAATCCTTTATACTACAGGGCAGATATGGGCTAGCATTTCGGCTGAGGGGTGCAAAAAGTTTCAAATCCTGAGGGGGTAGCGGCGCTGCGGGGTTGAGTGAATGGCAAAGGAAAAAGTCCGACGTTTTACAAGATCAAGGTTTTTATGCTTAATTATCCTTAAAATAGGTTGAAATAAGCTATTCTAACCTCATTTACATACATACCTATTTTTCTCATAATGTTCTCTACAAAATTCTTTAAAAAATTCGTGAGGGGAGGGTAGCGGCGACCCTCAGCCGCTTGTCGATCGCCCTAGAAAAATGAGAACATTTCTTTTTGTTGCCATTTCCGAAATCTTGACCAAATAAGCAGAAATTTGGAACATGTGTGTCATAATAGAGGAAATTTTGTATCTTAAATAAAAGGTCGTGCATTAGGATTGACTGAATCCTGAGAAATTCAGCATTACGGCTACCACCCATGGTTCGTAAGAAATGTCCATTAAATTAACTAAAACCATGTTTTGCATAGCAAAAAAACAAGCGACTTCTGCATGAATTTGGGCTTTCAGAAGCGAATTTCTCAAAACCACAGGCCATAGCCATATGTGGTTTACACCAGACTGTAGCAAATTGCTGGTGCTACAAATTTATGAAATAAAAAAGTCGCCCTAGGGGGTTCCAGACGTGGTAGGGCCCGCCGAATGTGGTCGAAAAAAATTTTTTGCTCAAAAATAATTTTGGACCAAAATTTCTTAATCTACTCTAAAAGTTATCTATAAGCCCCAATTTTTTAGTCCCAACTATTATTATAGTATGAAAAAAGTCTGAGTTGGTGGAACTTTTGGTCCCATATGTATAGTTAGTGGCCCTATTTTTGATGACATATATCTTGGGAATGGAGTGTCAAATCCATAAACCCTTTGAAGTTTTAACATAACTCATGGATGTCTATTAGTGCACCAAAGCACAGCTCTGCACACAAAAGTTCTATTTTCAACTTGGCATAGGGATAACTCCTTGTAACACACATGTTGCCATATGGCAACATGATAGATCCGGAAAATGATATGTCCCGAGGTGAAAAATGAGATCACGTACTTTCCAAAATGAGATGTCAGCGAAAATACGGAGATATCCCTCCATCTATCATTTTTGATCTTAGGACAACTCATTTTTTTAAGGGATATGTCATTAATCGGCGTGATATGTCATTGCTTGGTTATGACTTGTCATCGTTCAGTACCTGCCCCGGCACGCCCGGGCGTGTTCGGTGATGTCCTCATGACGTCATTAGGTTATTTTTTGCTGCGCAATAGAATAGGCGTGTGTTGCACGTTTCCTGTGCAGTTTTTTGTGCTAGAAACAGCTAGACTAAGGAGAAGCGTCAAATAGTGAAGCAGAAAGAGGTATTTTTATTTTCTTTCACCAAAATCTCTTTCTTTTTGTGGGAAAAATAATCGAACGCTGGGTTCTTCTAAATGTAGTTTTGAATCCCGGTTTAAAGTGTCAGCTCTGAATTTTATTCGCAAGAGGCCTTTGTTACTTTTGGGAGGGTGCAGCGTTTTAGAATTGCTGGAATCGCCTCGTTCTAGGTAGGTAACTGTTAATCAATTATTATTCGTCGTCCCTAAATAAATTAATTATTCGTCAACGTTCTGTTCGTTAGGGCTTAACTCACTTTTAGGGGTCCCTCCACTATAGGTAGGGTATATTAATTAATCACTATTATCTTTATTATTACTAAATTATTGTTTATTCATTAATTAGGGGTCTTGTGTTGTGCCCCCTTTAATTGATGATTCCCTATAATGTGATGATAAAGCCCTAACGGCAAAGGTTAACAATCTGGGTCCCGCAGTGGCCGGCCAAATCGAGAATTGCTCTGGTCCTCGCATACACCCTATACTGATGGGTCTCTAGGGGTATTTTTATGTTTGGAAAACAGGCCCTCCAGAGTGTGGCCTGTGGATATGTGTTGTTTAGTGAGTACAGAAGAATTTATGAGCTAAGATGAAAACCTGGAAGTACTCAATTCCGTTCCGGATTTTCCGACCCATGAATGATTTGATTAAAACAGGGAATTATTAATTAGAAAAAATGTTACCTGGAAAAATAGGGAATCGTTCCCAAAAATATTTGATATTCTGCAATTTTTTGTCGAAGCGCCACTACAGAACGCTCCCGGGAGCTGGGCGAGGTGCGGCCGGTAACGGAGCCGGAGCAGGGCTGTTGGGTCGGTTTTTTTCCTCGGTTTTTTTCGTTTTTTTCCGGAAAAAAACCGGTTTTTTTCCTAGGGGCTCGGAAAAAAACTAAAATGCGGAAAAAAACTCAAGTAAGTTTTTAAAGGAAATAGGCACAATAACTGGTTAAATTCGCTTCCAATGCTTTGAATTTACGTTAATAGAAGCCTTACAAGCATTTCCATGGCATAACTTAGCTGTTTTTCGCAAAAAATATTGGTATCATTTTCAGGCAACTTTTATTATTGCATTTTTGGTGTTTTAAAATCAAATTACTACTCTAAAACATGAAATTAGTGCCTTTTGTAATAAGACTCACGCTGTTTCGTTGAATTCTGCAATAAAAAGCGATTGTTAAAATTTTTTTCTGTGATCTCGGAAAATAACTTTTGGAAAAAAACCGGAAAAAAACAGGAAAAAAACCGGAAAAAAACCGGCTTGAGTTTTTTTCCGGAAAACAAACAGCCCTGAGCCGGAGGAGGCGCAGCAGGGGGCGGTGGAGGAACCGGCAACACCGAAGGCAAGCCCGGTCTAGGGGACAACAAGGACAAAAAGCCGGCCAACCGAACTGAAATGCAGGTCAGTTTAGTTACTTTTTTGTAAGCTTTTTTACACCCAAGCTGAAGGAAATTAGCCCCAGGAGGCATCGAAATTACGTACTGCAATCATTACCACGATCTTGGGTTATTTTGTGCAATTAAAAACCTTTAATCCTTCTGTATAGGCCGTAGGTGGTGGGGAGGAGGACTTGTCTGACGACCTCAGCAACATCCAGGATCTGCTGGATGACGTCCCTACCCCTCCACATCATGGAGCGCAGGGATTCGGCAGCGTACCGGTACTGTTATTTTACTAGTGGATTTTGATTTCACTATTTTCTAAATTTACAACAAATTCAGCTCTTCAATTTAGTTTTTATTTTTGTTTTACTACCAAGCAGCTCCAATTTCACTAATTTTTGTTTTACTAATAATTTTACTAATTTTACCACTATTTTACTACGATTTTACAAGTCATTAGGGGCAATTTTGCATCAATATTCCTTTTCGTTTCTTTGCTAAATTATTCCCTATCACTAGAGACCTGCATGGACCGCCCTTATGAAAAAACAATCTTTGTGGTTCGGCCAGACTGAAATCCTCAAAAATGTTATGTATGGTGACCAGGCCCTGCCCGTGCAGGTCTCTCTCTACCTACAGTATCAACAATTGGTCTATTTAGTTGGTGATCGGAGGACTGGGAGCCACCAGTGGTGGGGGCGCGGCAGACGGTATTCGTCCTCCCACCAGGCCGTTCAAAGTCCGTTTCTCAGCTATTTTCTGTTGTTTCCGAGTCACATTTACATTTTCAGTCCTGGTACCACTTGCTCGTGCGCATTCAGGAAAGAGAACAAAGGCGCCAGGACGGCAATCGGGGCGGCAGCAAGGGCCGAAAAAAGAAGGACCATCAACGCAGGGGCAGCGGCCGAGAAGACGACAACGACGAGGACACCGATCACAAGGAGCCGCCGCAAGAGTAGAGTGGGGAGTGCATTCCGGCCGACAAACCTAAATCGCTGCCTGTGTTTGTTCTTTTTAGTAAAATGTTGTTTAGTAATAGAAGATTTTGGTAACTACTGTTTTTTCTAAATTTGGATCTCTGTTACGGCGGCTTGTTGAATATTCTGCATGGGCAGCAATTAAAACCGTGGTGATAGCTACTGGTACTGGTGGGTCAGCTCAAAAATTTAGGTTGCCGGTCAGAAATTCTGCTAAAACAAACCCAAAGCGTCAAAAGCAGTGTTTACTTCGTGATAGACACCCCGAAAGTCATTAGGGAAGCCGAAAACTGCATCACAATTAAAGCTAGGACAGCTAATCGTCCGCCGAATGAGGTCCAGAGCTTGGGTTGCCAGTCAGAAACTCTGCTAAACAAACCTAAAGCGTGAAAGCAGTGTTTACTTCGTGATAAACACCCCAAAGGTCATTAGGACAGCCGAAAACTGCTTCAAAAATAAGCTAGGACAGCTAATACAGTCAAAAACTGCGTCAGAAATAAGCTGGACAACTAACATAGCCAAATGACAAACTAATTTTATCAGGACATGTCATGATTTTCTTCCGAAATGTTGTCATTTTCTTCGGACATGTCCAAAAAAATACGGATATGTCCGTCTATATTTTATGACATATCGTAAAATTTTCACTTTACGATAGGTAAAGTTTCACTTTACGATATGTCACGAAAGTGAAGTGACATGTCACTTTTGGCGGTGTGTTACAAGGAGATAAGGGGAAAGACTGGACCGAATCAGAGACTGGCTCTTTTATGACACCAAGAAGCAAGCTAACTCGTGTCAGAAAGCAATAAGTAAGTCCAGAGTTGTGCAATGTATGCAAGAGATACTGTGTAATATGTATGACAGAAATTTTGGAGATCGGTCCACAATTGACCATGTTCTGCTCTTTGCAGTGTATGCCAGCTGAAAGAAAAATTTATATAAAATATCACGGATTTTCAACTTTCAAGGCCCAAAAACTCAATTTGACCCCCGTTTTTTTTCTCGATTTTTTTGTGCGTTCGAAAGCGAATGGACAGCGCTACATTTCCATGAAATAAAAAGTTCGGACTCGGTGTTGTAGGGGGGTCGAATCGGGCCTGGAATGGAGTCGAAAAATAATTTTTGTCAGAAATCTGGTCGAGTAGGGTATCGTTTGAAAAAGAATGCTCTTCTGATTCTAAATATGCAATCCCCAAGTTTCTCCGTTGATTCGTTCCTCAGTTATAAGCCGAAAGCTGAGGTTCGGTCGAAAAAGTGACCCTCTCAAAAATGGCCGGGAAGGTGATAAAATGTCTTTTTAGGTCAAATTAAACCAAATTCAAAATTTTAGCGAAATCGGAGACAAAAAGTTGAGATTTGTCCGGGAAGAGTCGATACTTAGAAAAACCGACTCTTAAATACCTACAGATATAACCATACATGTAGCTGGGTTTTCGGCAGGGGGGGGGGGGAATTTTTCTGATCCAAAATAGGGTTTCAGGGCTATGCCCAAAGGGGGTTTTAGCGACCTTTTTTTGGTGTCCAAAAGTGGGTTTCAGCGACCTTTTTTTGGGCTCAAAACAGGGTTTTGAGGACTAAAAATGGGGTAAAAATCCTGTCTGAAGTGCAAAAATTCCGTTTAAAACCCTATTTTTGCTGTAAAACGTGGAAAAAAACTTATTTTTAATTTAAAATGTGCAAAAAAAGCTAATTTTGCTTTAAAACGTGCAAAAAACCCATTTTATTCGACATATACAGTTAAAATGCATTTCTGGAACCTTCTTTAGAGATTTTAAAACCCAAATTAGGGTTCCGGAACCCTATTTTGGGCCTCCAGAAACCCAAATTACGGTTCTAGAACCCTATTTAGGGTTTCAGTAACCGAAATTAGGGTTTCAGTAACCCAAATTAGGGTTCCGGAACCCTATTTAGGGCTTCAGAAACCCAAATTAGGGTTTCAGCAATCCAAATTAGGGTTCCGGAACCCTATTTAGGGTTTCAGTAACCCAAAACAGGGTTTCGGAACCCTATTTAGGGTTTTTGAAACCCAAACTAGGGCTCCGGAACCCAAGCTGGGTTTCTGAAACCCTAATCAGGGCTTCTGGAACCCTGTTTGCAGGTTTACAAACCCAAAATAGGGTTTCAAAAAATTCCCCCCCCAGAATCCGGCTGGGGGGGGGGAATTTTCTCCGGAAATCGGGCCTGGGGGGGAAATACTCCCCCCCCATTCCCCCCAACTACATGTATGTAGGGATGGGCACGAAAATTAAATCTGTTTGAATTTCGTATTCGTTAAATCAATATTTGCCTATTTTAATTTTCGTATTCGTTAGTCGATACGAAAATCAAAATGCCTAATTAATATTCGTACGAGTACGAAAATTAATTTTCGTTACGACGATACGAGTTCATTTTTATTCCACAAAAATTAATTTTCGTATTTTCACGGTAGGTTTTAGACTGCAATTTTAGGCCCAGTTTAGGCCTTTCAGCATAAAAATTAGCCTTAAATATCAGTTCTGAGTGCACAAATTCTGTAGAGCACGATTTCTCGCTAACGTTAACGTGTTTTCATTACTGTAAAGCAATGCTTCTACTTGCTTATATTGCACATACCTTCACTGCAGGTACCTATGTAGTATGCGCTTTGAGCCAGGAGATTGTCCGTAAGTGGACAGTCAACCGTTGTGTGTGTAAAATACTGACTAAAATACACAGTACGATCGTACTAAACAGTGCCAGTACTTGCACCAAGATTAACAAATTCCTTGAGTTACTAAGCTAAAAATGCTTTCTATAATATTTGTTCAACAACCCCAAAAATGCTTTTGACATTGCATTGGTACAGTGAAAATGCCTTTGTATGTTTAGAATCCGTTAAATTGCTAATAATTCAGCTGATTTATTGCTAGCTATACCTGAAACGTAAATTAAAATTCGTAACGAAAATTAATTTTCGTATTAGCTGTATTTAATTTTTGTATTCGTTTAATTTTCGTTTCTATATTTCTCTAATTTTCGTATTCGTATTCGATACGAAATTTAAAAATCCTCGATTTAATTTTCGTACTAGTACGAAAATTAATTTTCGTGCCCATCCCTACATGTATGGATATAACTCTATTAACAGAAACTTTTCTTTCTACAGTCGTTTCGGCAAATCTTCACTGAATGAGCTGAAATTTGGGGAAATACCGATTGCTTTGGAAATACCCAGCTATAATATATGGGAATTGATGTTTTTTTGCCCAGCCTACTGCAATTTTTATCGAAAATTCAATTGAAATCGAAATTTTTAACCCTATGATCACAGTGTTTTCTTTGTAATTTTGCATTTTTGGGGCATGTAGAAAACAATTTCTATAACGATATCCTTCCAAAATATCGAATTTGAACGATTTTTAGCCTTCTGACCCTACTCCCTGTCCCAAACTTGTTTTGTCATTAGAAAGCGTTGGTATAGTTTTGGCTTAACTTCACACTGCTCCTTTATAGAAACAATTTTCACTCCAGTAACTAAAAAAACAATTTCAAAAATTCCTAAAAACTATAAATGCCATTGCTTTTGATGAATTTTCTAGCTTCGGACCTTGGAAATGAGTAATTCCATGGCCTTGTAAATGGGAAATTCAGTGTTTTGACTTTGTAAAACAATTTCAGCAAATACCGGTATTTTTGCAAATACCTACCCATTCCTGAAGATCCCATACCCAAATAACAGTATTAGGGACGCCGTGCATTTAGTATAACAGCCCTAGTTTAGAAGGCGACCTAGAAACCACCGAACTAACGCCGCTCAACAAACAGCTACCGCGATCGGTGAGTTTTGGAGATTTGGCGCCTTCCCAACTGTGCCCCACCGTGTCCAAGCGTCGCACCATCGAGCTGGAAGGCAGCGTGATCGGCCGATTTCTTTCCGAGGTGGTGGCATCACTGCATCAGTGTCAAACAGTGGAGGAACGCATCCGGGAAGTGGGGCGAATTCACTACGAACGCAATGTAACTCTGGAGAATCAGGATTGGTTCGTGGCCAAGCACTTTCTGGTGGGAAAATTGATTGAAAACGGCCACGGAGACGAGCAGTCGGCTAACCGATTTGTCAGCTTTCTAATTAGCGAAATTAAGATCGGCTTTCTCTGCCGCGCCGCTCAGGAGACTAACTTTTGACCAACCTACAGTATGCTCGGCTATACGGTGTGATTTGGTTGTGTAAAAGTACAGTAACGGCCAATCAACGTCGACCACCTTTGTTGAACTTTGCTTAAACCATTCGTTCTCTTCTCGGTCATACATGGAATAGGTCCCGGCCCGGCCTGGAGTACTGTTGGAAAGTCCGGGCTTAAAATATAGGTTCAAGTTTAAGTCAAGTAAAACAACGAAATTTCAGGTTTCTATAAAACCTGGACAATAGGTTCAGGTTCAAGTTCAAAAAGTGTTGAAATTCTGTACTGATTGCAAAATTTCTGAGCTACATATCTAGTCGAGTCTACTGGCAGTAAAGGACTCAGATCAGACTTTACAGCGGAGTACTTTCGTTTTCAGACCTACTCTTTGAAAAACAGGTGGGAAAACACGAAACTATTAATAAATCTTTATGGAATCCAAGCGAAAAATTGACAATTTTTTCTAAAAATTTCACTCTAAAACTGAACCTATTGAGTAAGTCGGACAAAACGGGACAGGTTCAAGTTCGGCTGAATTATAATAGGTTCAGGTTCAGGTTCAAGTCCACAAATTTCAGGTTAAAAACCTATTAATAGGTACAGGTTCAGTCGGACTTGCCAACAGTAGCCTGGAGGAAGGGTGGAGGGTCTCCATCAGGTGGTGGATCACCCTGATTCTTTCTTAGTTTTTGGCTCATTTTGGCACCAAACCTGCACAGCATTACGTATTTGAATTCCTAATTAATCCTGAAACTGTGAGATAATAAAATGACCGAGAACGAATCGTTCGAAAAAAAAGGGGTGGACATTTTTTGGCGCATACGTATTGAAAGGTTTTATTGGGTATACAAACCAAAGAATATAGTTCAACAACAGCATTTTAGCTCGCTCACAACTGTAATTTGTCTATTTTGTCTGCAATTCATTAACATTCTTTACAAAATTGAACATCACTTCGCACGTATCTACTGACGTCGGTAGGTGTCAATTTCACACTCTATACGCAAACATTTTTGTCGGTGTCTCTAGCATGTATAATTAACTGAAAGAACACACTAATAGACTGTAGAATATTAGAGTTGTGCACGTATTTGCTTGCGCAGGGGCTGTCATAGCCATTCCCTTCCCTAAATCAAAGCAATTATTGCGAGCCAACCTTGTAAAGCAGCCCAATGGCATAAATAATTGAAAGAATCCGGTTATGTACTAGTGACAAGCGCGCTTGTATGTAGGTATATCATTGATTAGGAGCTTTTTCACCTAGCTACCACCTAGCGGACATAATTCCAACTAATAGGAGCCCATAAGCTCTCGCCTCATCGCCCTCCAGAGCTTTGACAGATTGATTGGGCCTCAGAACCCAAGACACCCGGCTCGGCCTGGCAACATGCAATCTAATAACTCCACCAGTCACCTGCGTCCGCTCGATATGCTGGCCTGTTTTGAATTCCACCAGAGCTTTTCGTGGCACCACTTTTGCTGGAATGGTTTGGCCCCTGCCGTAGTAGAAGTGGTGGGAATTTTGGGAACGGTCGTATTCTTCTGTGTGTTGTCAAGAGGCAGAAAGATAAAGTTCACTAGATATTTGATGCTGCTCGGGTTTTGGGATTTGACGCTTTTGGTGGCGACCTTTGGAGCGCAGGGATTGTCGGCGCTGGTTCTCGGTAATCTGGCTTGGAATGGACCGTTTGTTTATTTGTCCTACGTGAGTTTTTGCGGCTGTTTACGTTTTTATTTGCGGTTTCTGAATCTAAACCTAAATTAATGAAACACTTCCGGGGCTTGGCTTGGGGACTCGAAATTCCATAATCCTACGAAATGTGTTCTTAGCACGATTTATTTTAGAAGAGAGACAAAAATCGCTATTTTATACTGCCTTAAATTGCGTTTCAGAGCTGGAGTGAAAAAAATGACAGAAAGGGCTTCTAAAAATTTTAGACACCGATTTATCTTAGCTAAAGAGCAGCAGAAACTCTAATTTGGTTAGCAAAGGCCATCTAAGCAAATTTTAAGCTAAAGTTTTACTGTACTTAGAAATTTCTGAACTAGAGTGTTGTTACTGGAAGAGCCTATGCTATTAGTATTCTTGGGTCGGGGCGCTTAGACTGTCTTGGGGTACTGTTATTTTACTATGTATGTAAACGTTTATTCAGGAACACCTGAACCCGGACGTAAAACTGCCAAGGCAGGAAAACAACGCCCATTGATTGAACCAGGGATGTGAGGTGGGAAAAAAACACCGGAAAAAAACTGTTTTTTTCCGAAAAAAAACCGGTTTTTTTCCTAAGGGTCGGAAAAAAACATAAATCGCGGAAAAAAACTCAAGCTAAAAATAGCTAATTTACGTCATTTTTCGTTTAAAAAATGGACTTTTGCTATGTATAATAGGCCATACTGACTCAAAACTGTTAGAAAAACAACAAAAAAGACCAAATTTGGCATGAAAAAACAAAAATGCAAACTGCTGTAAGAAAATTTGCATATAGCGTTATTTATGGAACCTGTCAGGCACTGTTTCATGCCTGTTTCATGATTTATATCAATGTAACACGTGTATTTCTGGTCTAACAAGACTGAGGAAGGCGCTAGAAAGCGTTAGGAATCATAAAACCAGCCTAGGATACTCAGAACTTGGGCTGGAGTTTTTTTCCGCGATTTAGGAAAAAAACCGGAAAAAAACCGGAAAAAAACTGGAAAAAAACAGGCCGAGGTTTTTTTCGGAAAAATATACAACCCTGTGAACTATAGTATAGTAAAACAAAGATTAGTAATACTAGTGGTATTTTACTAGTAGTAAAAAGCAAAATTAAGAGCCAATAGTAAAGTAAAAATTAAATTAAATTCCTAAAAGTCGTCAATAGTAAAATGGAAATTTTACTACTATTTTACTAGCTTTTAGTGAATTCCAGCTAAAACCTTGATCAATTTTGCAACAAAACCGTGTGGATTCACTTTTGCCAGTTAAATTTCACACATTCTTTGTCTCCAAATTTCTGCAGAACATCGTATCATGATCAAATTAAGCAACTACTTGAATTAACATCAATTATTCACCAAATTTTGGCATCATTGATTTAAAATTGCACATTATGACTAGTAAAATGGTAGTAAAATAGTAGTAAAATTAGTGAAATTATTAGTAAAATAGGAGCTGGCTGGTAGTAAAACAAAAATAAAAATTAAATTGACAGACTGAATTTGTAGTAAATTTAGTAAATAGTAAAATAAAAATGCACTAGTCAAATAAATATCAGTACTTGGGGTGTAATGGCGGTTTCCAGCAGGGGATAAACCCCCTAGTAAGTACATAGATGGTCTATTTACAGTACTTACGCTTTCCGAGTCTACAAATGGTAGGTAGTACATAGGTAATAAACTTGAATACAAAAATTCTAGATTTTCTACCCACTGGGCCAGGTGTGCATGACAGCTTGTATGTGGACGGTATTAGCCGTAAGTTGGGAACGTTACCTAGCGGTAACCGAACCGTTTCGTCAGCGCCTTCGCGAGAGGAAACCTATTAAACTAACTGCCATTTGCATAAGTTTATGTGCTATAGTGGTAAATGCACCTACCTTGTTCGAGTTTCAACTCTCTGCCTGCGTCAACGAAACCACAGGAGACCTGAAGACCCAAATTATGCCAACCGAGCTGAGACTTGATGCCCGCTACAGACTGTACTATAGAGTTTTGAGCAACCAACTGTTCGAAGGAATTGGACCTATGCTTGGTATCTTTGTTCTCACGGTCAGAACTCTGTTGGCAGTGAGATGGAGCGCCAAAGATGACGCGTTTCTGCCGCTTAAGGTAATTTTGTTGTTGGGGAAGCAACACACGCAACAGAGACAGGAAGTAGGCGGAGCTAAGAACACTAACCATTCCAGGAATTTTTTCAGTGCCACCAAGACACGGCACAGGCGGCGCGCAATACAATTCTCATATTGACTGTGGTGATATTCAAATTTTTGCTCTGCTACAGCGGCCCGGCTATCATAAACATCGTGGAGTATGTAGATCCAATGACCTTGCATGTGGACTGGATGGCCTTTTTGGTCAAACTCAGCAATCTGTTGGTGGTCCTACACAGGTACATAGCTTGCATAGAACTTTTGCATGTGTTAACGAGAGGTACATAATTTACAGCTCTACTAATTGGATAATATTCATTCGATGGCGGTCAAAACAGCCAATACAGAGTCGAAAAATGTCTATTAGTACAGCTGAAGAAAAGGTGCAATTACGACTGATCTGGAAATGTCTGGATTCAAGAGAACTCGGGGAAGGGTTGATTGCTACACTGCTCCAAGCTAATCCCGCCCTGCTGGATTGTTTCAGCTGCAAAAAAAGTACGTACGTATGCACAGTCTGAATATCAATCAATTAGATCAGTCAGTCAGTCAGTCAGTCAGTCAGTCAGTCAGTCAGTCAGTCAGTCAGTCAGTCAGTCAGTCAGTCAGTCAGTCAGTCAGTCAGTCAGTCAGTCAGTCAGTCAGTCAGTCAGTCAGTCAGTCAGTCAGTCAGTCAGTCAGTCAGTCAGTCAGTCAGTCAGTCAGTCAGTCAGTCAGTCAGTCAATTTCAGAGAGCTCGAAGCCAAAGCAAACGATTTTCTTTAAATCGGAAGAACGCGATTCAATCGTTAGTCTGTCAAGCCAACCATCAGAAACTGTGACAATCTCCAGTGTAATCGAGAGTCAAGGACCAAAGATCGCAGTATTTTTGGATGAAGTTATGAACAGTCTAACAGACAACCAGCGGGACCATTCCAAAGTGCGACAGTACATCAAACACGTGGGAGAAGTCCATTTCATGCATGGAGTAGCGCTGGAAAACAAAGACTGGATCTTGGCTAAGGAGTTCTTGACTAGCAAACTCAGCTCGTCTAGACCGGCGCAAAGGATGAGGTCTACTCAACTTGTGAACAAATTTAGTTCGTTGATTATCAGAGAGATGAAATGCGGATTCCTGTGTCAGGCTGTAGATCAAGGACGGCATCCTGTATAAATGTTTGTCTCAGATTTCTTTAGATGGGCGTCTATTCGCGAGAGTTCTTTGACATCAATGAAGAATATGGTTTAAACATGTTTATGAGATTTTCCGGATAGTCACAATCGTTCATCACCTGGGGTGTGGCCAAAATCAAGTTAAAAGTGCAAGTTTTTGTTGCATCACTGTTGTTGGCCAGTCCACACTTTGCGCACCAGTTTCTGTACTTTCGCTCGCCTAAACACCTACGAAACTCTCAACCGAAAATGAACTCTTTGTTTCTGTTTGTCGGCGTGACGCTGTTTTCGGTAATTTTTTCTTTTACTTAATGGATGAAACATCGAACAGATCTACTAGGTTGAAGCGGCTGTTAGAGTTAAAAGAGGAAGTCATCTGACCGATTTGCAAGATGTGATCACTAGAAATGCTGCCAGTAAAATAAACGAAACCGAAATCGTTGAGATCTTGGAAGAAGACATCAAAGCCGATTTGGGAAATCTAACTGAGGTGAAAGAAAACATTTAGAAGCGAACAAGTTTTCGATCTATAAAATTTACAGGTTGTCGCCGATACTATAGACATAGTTTCGGAGGCACTAGGAAAAGAAAAGATCGGGGACGTAATTGAAGAAACTATTGAAGTAGTGTCCGAAGTTGAGAGAAATCAAACCGTCAACGAAACTGAAGTGATTGACGAAATTCTGAATGCGCTAGAGACTGCTATGGAAGGGCAAGAGATTCCAGACATCGAAGAAGCACTTGATGAAATCGAAGACAAATCTCCCGAAGATGGTAGAATCTTTTCTTTGGTGCAATTGTACTTTGTTTTGAAACTTTCAGAAGAGCACGACAACCGCGACGACGTTGCTGTTCGAATCCGCGAAAAAATCGAGTTGCTTGAGAAGAAACTGGGCAAACTGTTCGAGAAAAATAATTAAACCAATTTTAATAATGAAAGAAAAGTATCTAAGTTATCTATTACCGCTTTTGAGATACGAAGAACACAACTATCTCCTTTGTTCTTGAAGGTGCTTTTGAACGCCCTACATCTGTTGTCATTTTATTGTTAAGTAAGTAAAGTTTATTCCCAGACACACATGTAGCATAATGATAGTACAAAGTACTTACTTACTTAAATTTTATTGTTCTATCAAATAAACCGATTCATTCATCCTTCACAACATATCACTCATTCCTCCATAAGAAGGTTAGGTTAGAAGGTTAGAAGGTTTACTGGTGTAAAGGGGGCTGGGCCAATCGACTGACTACATACTCCCCTACCTACCAATCTGCATTAAAGCTACTAGAAAATCACTACCAAGATAGAAAAAGAATAAACAAAAAACAACAACAAGTTACACGGAGGCTTTTGTCTTAGCTCTCCTAATAGTGAGTGTGCTGTAATCAATAAACAAATCAGATCGATCATTGTCTCGCATTTCGCGCAATTCATTTCGCAAGTCGAACCCTTTCTTCGCTTGCCATGGAGTCAGGTCTGTGCCAATGAACACACTCGAATACTGCGGCTTCGCCATCAAAACCGCACGCTTTCTTGAGAGAATGGTCTTCTTTGCAGCCAAGTCCTTTAGCTCGACAACCACCTTCTGTCCATTCTTTGAAATTACAGTCCGAATGTTGGAAATCGTAGCAGAGTCAACTCTTAGGTCAGAGAAAACGTCCTTGACCAACTGAGAGACGTCCTGAGGCTTCGTCTGACTGGTGACCAGCCCGTTGATCACAATATTTAGGTCCCGTCGCTGTCGCTCACGCACTTCGCGCTCCCAATCACAAATACGCACAAGTTCTGAGTGCGCTTTGTCGTAGGACGCGGTCGGATTGGGAATAGGCAGTCCGTTTTTGGCCGTACGCAAAACAGAGGCGTAAGTCTTTGGGGCAGAAGCAGATTTCGACAGCTGACTCAAGTCCTCTGTTACTTTGGCCAGCTGCACAGACATCGTCTCTATTTTCTCCATCAGGGAGGTCAGGTCCTGTTCCGGTTGGTCTGTCTGAGCCGGGGAATCTCTAGTTTCAGCAGCAGAAAGTAGCGTGGGCAAGGTTGGTACCTGGTCACGTTTGATCGTCATGTAGCAGTCACGACAGCAAATAGCGAGAACCATACCGTCTCTTCCTTGCCTGATAGTGATTCGTTGAGCAACAGTGTCATGATAGGAGGCCGCAGTTTGGTTTCCCAGACAAGCCTTACCAAAGCAGCTCTTACAGACGAACAGGCGATGACAGAAGCAGCAGAACAGGCAATCGGAACGATTGCAATTCACTTGACAACGAACGCATTTTTCGACGTCAGGTTTGGCCAAAGAAAGCATTGTAAACGCTTAGGCAGTGGGCTAGAGCGATAACACAGGTAGTCAGAGCGGCCAGTAAAAGCCGCCGCACGCCAGCCGGCCAGCACGCACACACACACATAAGGAGTAAATCGACCCAACAATTCACTTTCCAAATCACTAACAGCGTTTTGATATTCGTTCCACATTTTCCACATCACAGCGCGCCCGGCGTGGCTGTGTCGGTCAAACTTTTTGACCCCCGCCGACCACAGCTTTCCACCAGCGTAGGGTTTCCCTAACACGCACAGTAGGCAAAGCAGGAAAGTAACCGGAAACAACATTCTTAGAGCAAAACAACTAGCGGATCTTGGGTTTGCAGATTCAATTAAAATTGGGATTAAAGGTCCGCCGCGTTTTTCAGCTGCCTGACGCCTCCGTACCAATAACAGTTAGATTTTGTTTTGCAGGACTTTTATCTTTGCTAGATACGCACACAAATATATGAGATACGGCTTTCAAGAGACATCCAAACATACCACACCACAAGACATGACTTTTAGACAAACACTCCGTATTGTGTAGTGTGCTGTTTAAACCAGGGCTGTTTGTTTTCCGGAAAAAAACTCAAGCCGGTTTTTTTCCTGTTTTTTTCCGGTTTTTTTCCAAAAGTTATTTTCCGAGATGACAGAAAAAATTTTTTAACAATCGCTTTTTATTGCAGAATTCAACGAAATAGCGTGAGTCTTACTACAAAATGCACTAATTTCATCTTTTAGAGTAGTAATTTGATTTTAAAACACCAAAAATACAATAATTAAAGTTGCCTGAAAATGGCACCGGTATTTTTTGCGAAAAACAGCTAAGTTATGCCATGGAAATGCTTGTAAGGGTTCTATTAACCTAAATTCGAAGCATTTGCAGCGAATTTAACCAGTTATTTGGCCTATTTCCTTTAAAAGCTTGCTTGAGTTTTTTCCGCATTTTAGTTTTTTTCCGGAAAAAAACGAAAAAAACCGAGGAAAAAAACCGACCCAACAGCCCTGGTTTAAACTAATTAGTGAACAGTTTTCAATAGATACCTAATGCAGTCAGTCATAGAAGTTTCTGATGAAAGTAAATACTGTTATTTTACTAGTGGATTTTTATTTTACTATTTACTATACTATGAATTCAGCTCTTCAATTTAATTTTTATTTTTGTTTTACTACAAAGCAGCTTCGATTTTACTAATTTTTGTTTTACTAATAATTACACTTATTTTACTACGATTTTACCAGTCATTAGGAGCAATTAAAGCATTAATGATGCTAAGATCATATGAATAATTAATGCTGGTGCTAAATAGTTGATAAATTTGATCATGATTAGAGGTTCTCAAGAATTTTAGAGACAAAACTGTGTGAAATTCGACCGACAAAAGTGCGCCCACTCATCTTTTATTGCAAAATCGATCAAGAATTTGGCTGGAATTCCCCGAAAAACTAGTAAAATTATCATTTTACTATTGACGGTCTTTGTTAATTTAATTTAATTTTTACTTTACTGTTGGCTCTTAATTTTACTTTTTACAATAATTTTACTACTAATAAAATACCACTAGTATTACTAATTTTTGTTTTACTATAGTACATAAAATAACAGTATAAGTAAAGAACCAATATTTTGCAGCTACAGGCCGTAATTTGAGCAAAGAACTTCATCATCGTACTATGTTAATTTTTATAGAGCAGATTGTGTTGAGTGGCTAACGGATTCAATTATATATTACTGCCCGGGTACTACTATAAACAGCACACTACGTAGCTAGAAAGAATGCTTAGCGCTACGTACATTACACACATAGCTGAAAAATATAAAGAGCTAAAACAAACACAAACGTAAGCTGTCGGTACACATGTTTTCACAGAAAAGCGTGGTAGGTACAGAACATATGTACATGTTACAGGTCAGAGTTGGGGGAGCAGGAGGAGGGGCAGGGTGGCTAATAATGCTTAACAGCTAAAACCAGGCTTGGAAATTACAAATAGGGCTTCCAAAACATAGCGATTTGTCCATAAATATCAGCGTGGAATCGCAAAATTCGGTTTAGCAAGGATCTCTGAAGCCGATTATACAGGGTGTGCCAAAAAAAAACAACCCAGCAGAGTTTTTGCTGTAGCAACCGCAAATCTCAACCGATTTAAATCAATCCTTTTTTAAATGAAAGATAAATAAATTCTTGAAAGATTGATGTAACGTTTATTAAGATAGCTTGCTTAGTTCCTGAGATATTTTCCCTCAAATTCAAAACAGAGATTTTGGCAGTGAACAAGAGTGATAAACACAACCCAGCAGATTGTTTACTTTTCCAACCATGAATCTTAACCGATTTGAATGAATCCTTTTTTGAATGAAAGATTGATAAATTCTTCAAAGATTGGTGCAATTTTTATTGAGATTCACTGCTTAGTTCTTGAGATATTTGCCCTCAAAGTCAGAAACAGATTTTGGCAAAGAACAAGAGCGATTCCGTTGCACTTCATAATAAAGCAGATTCCTACTGCTGGGGGCTAATGACACTTTACTGTTGAAGTGAACCGAGTTTATGTGTCACCAGTAAAGCCTCCAATAGCCCTCAACAGTAGCAGGAATCCGTTTTATTACGAAGTTTAGCGGAATAATAAAAATTCCCTCTTGTTCACTGCCAAAATCACAGTTTTGATTTTGAGAGTGAATATCTCAGGAACTAAGCAGAGTACATTAATAAACGTTACATCAATCTTTCAAGAATTTATTTATCTTTCATTTAAAAAAGGATTCATTCAAATCGGTTGAGATTTGCGGTTGCTACAGCGAAAAATCTGCTGGGTTGTTTTTTTTTTGGCACACCCTGTAGTTTGAAACTAAAAGTTGTCTGAGAATTCTGAGCCAGTTTGTCAGTACTGCAGCTGCTGCTAGTAAGTACCATAAAACTTTTAATAATTACGCTATTATTTTTTCGTGATTCCTTTTGGGGCGCTAGTATTGGAGCGTGCGCGTTTATTTATTTCATTCCTACTTTGGCCATCTCAAGTACCCTCATTTTCTGACAATACAGGGTATGCCCCCACCCGACTTTAGGTGGGTCAGTGAGCCCCTGATCTGGTAGGTGCTTTTTCCGACCCCCTCCGATTTTTTGCAGTTATTTTTTCAGCAAATTTTTACAATTTTTAGGGATTTCAGATACTAAAATCGCCTGTACAACAGCACTTTTTAGCTGTATTTGAATCCAAATTAGCGATTTTTTTTGACGATTTTTATTTAGCTCAGGGTTGGGATTTTTGAGCATTTCTTTCTAGTACCAAATCCCCTCCCAGCCCTAGAATTTGGGCTCAGACCCCACGGCCGGCGCCAGACCCACAACCCACGGCACGGTCCCTCCATCAGCGGATGACCTGTTACATACACGCACGGACAACATTTACGCACATAGTGAAAAAAATCAGATCAAGATAGGCCACCATTTATCAGGGATGGATAATTTTCCGAAAAAAACTCCTGCTCAAGTTATCAGTATCCTAGCCGGGTTTTATTATTCCTAACGCTTTCTAGCGCCTTCCTGAGTCTTTTCAGAACAGAAATACACGTCTTACATAGATATAAATCACGAAACAGGCACGGAACAGTCCCTGACTGACAGGCTCCATCAGTAAACGCTATACGCAAATTTTCTTACAGCAGTTTGCCTTTTTGCTTTAGATTGCCAAATTTGGTATTTTCTGTTGTGTTTCTAACAGTTTTGAGTGAGTCTAGCTAGCCTATTATACATCTTAAAAGTCCATTTTTTAACTGAAAAAAAAAAAGACTTAAATTAGCTATTTTTAGCTTGAGTGTTTTTCCGCGATTTATGTTTTTTTCCGACCCCTAACCAGTTTTTTTCCGGAAAAAGACCGGAAAAACACACCTCACATCCCTGCCATTTATCACTCAGCAGGCTTATATCGGAAAACAAAGCGTGGTATGCTATAATAGGTACTGTCACTCAATTTACTGTAGGTTGACACCAGATCCCAACCATGTTTTTCGAGCCAATCGAACATTTCTAGTGGTCGCATTGCTACTGCTTGATTACCATCTTTGGCAGTGACACTCAGCTTAGCCATTAGCTCCTTGTAGGGCACGGTTGGTTCGCCCCTTAAGTTTATTCTCACTTTCTTATTGCTAATCGGCTCGAATTCTTTGGTCGACTCGTCAATCGTCAGCACAAGGTAGGGCATGATCGGAGTGGAGTTCGGTTTTAACTAAATGGAAAGAAAGGTGAAAAAGTTAGGCAGGTGCAAGAGCGTAGCTGGGAATCGAACCCAGCACCTTTGGATTTCCGGTCCAACGCACTAAGGGGCCGTCCATAAACTACGACGTTCAAAAATTCAAAATTTTGCACCCCCACCCCCCTCCGACGTTTACCGACGTTTTCATCATCACCCCCCATAAAAATTACGACGTTTGGGAGGACACCCCCCCCCGAAATAAAATTTTCGAATTTTCGTTCAAAATCTGAAGCTCTTTTCTGACTGCGTAATCACAAATGAATAATAGAAAAATTTATGCCTGTGCACATACGTATTTATTTACCAGTTAGTTTCACCAATCTTTCAAGAATTTATTCAACTTTCAGTTAAAAAAGAGTCATTCAAATCGGTTGAGATTTGCGGTTGCCACAAGTAAAAAATCTGTTGGGTTGTTTTAATCACTCTTGTTCGTTGCCAAAATCAGTGTTTCAAATTGGAGGGCAAATATCTCGAGAACCAAGCAGAGCATCTTAACGAAAACTCTACCAATCGATAATTTATTTGTCTTTCATTCAAAAAAGATTTATTCAAATCGGTTGGGATTTACGGTTGCTACAGTAAAAAAATCTGCTGGGTTGTTTTTTTTGCACACCCTGTACAAATCACGCTAACATACTGTATGTTGTACAACTACAAAAATGTGTCAAAAACCGTTTGACTTTCTCTGCATTCTTGCTTATTCTGCAATCGTCAAACCTTACCAAAAAAGGCCAAAAATACGTCAACGTTTTGCCTCAACCCCCCACCCCCCTCCGACGTTCTGCGACGTTTTTCGGGGTACCCCCACCCCCCTCTCTGAACGTCGTAGTTTATGGACGGCCCCTAACCACTATGCCACACGCCGGTGCCAGACAAACACCTAAACTAAACCCCTGACAAGCCAGACAAAACCTGTGCACTGTTTTTCTCCTCTAGTACAACCGGGTGAACCATTTAGGAGGCGTGCAAAAATTACGTAATGGCATGAGGGGGAGGGGGTTCGCCAAAAGATTACTAATGATTACGGTGGGGGGAGGGGGTTGGCGACCTAATTACGTAATTTTTTTAAAGTACAGAAATCACTAAAGTGGCTATTATTTTAATTGTTTTGACGTACAGTACATGTACAGGGTGTGTCAAAAACAAACAACCCAGCAGTGTTTTGCTGTAGCAACCGCAAATCTCAACCGATTTGAATGAATCCTCCTTTAAATGAAAGACGAATAAATTCTTGAAAGATTGGTGAAGGCCCTATTAAGATACGATGCTTAGTTCCTGAGATATTTTCCTTCAAACTCAAAACAGAGATTTTGGCAGTGAACAAGAGCGATTCCGTTGCACTTCACAACAAAACGGATTCCTACTGCTGAGGGGCAACAAGACTTTTACAAATGAAGTAACCAAGCATGTGTGGCACCAGAAAAACCTCGTTACGTTAGCCCTGAGCAGTAGGAATCGGTTTTATTATGAAGTGCAACAGAATAATAAAAATCGCTCTTGTTCATTGCCAAAATCTGTTTTGACTTTGAGTGCAAATATCTCAGGAACTAAGCATCGTATCTTAATAAAAGCTTCACCAATCTTTCAAGAATTTATTTATCTTTCATATAAAATAGGACTCACTGAAATCGGTTGAGATTTGCGGTTGCTAGAGTAAAAAATCTGTTGGGTTGTTTTAATCTTTGTTGTTCACTGCCAAAATCTCTGTTTTGATTTTGAAAGCAATTATCTCAGGAACTAAGCAACGCATCTTATTAAAAGCTACACCAATCGTTCAAGAATTTATTTATCTTTCATTTAAAGCAGGACTCAATCAAATCGGTTGAGATTTGCTGTTGCTACAGCAAAAAATCTGCTGGGTTGTTTTTTTTGACACACCCTGTACATGTACATTTAGCCTAGATTTGAGCCATTCGGCTTACATTTTCTCAATTTCACTTGATTAACGTTTAGATTAGAAGAGATAGCTACCGATTAAGTCAGGGCATTCCAATTTTTCATCGGTCAATTTTGTTCAGATTTAGCGAATTTCTGGATCAACCAATCAAGGCTAAAACACTGTTTTCGGTTCAAAATCGTGACAGTTCTTTGTTAGTTGCACATAAGCTGCCATATTTACATCGAAAATTTCCATGGAACATTCCATGCATACTCCACTGAAAATTGACAGCTTAGTTGCATACATGGGCCGGAAAAATCCGGAGGGGGGGTGGGGGGTTGAGACCTCGGGGGGGGGGGCCGAAAAAAGGCCAAAAAACGCCTATTTTGCCTTAAATAAGCGAAATTTTCTCCCTCCGGGAGGGGGGGTGAAAGGCCGAGGGGGTGGTATGGACGGCCGAGGGGGGGATGGCCGGCCGAGGGGGAGGGGTATACCCCCCTTACCCCCTCCCCGGCCCATGTATGCTTAGTTGTAAAATTATCCATGGATTTTTGTCTTAATTAATGAAATCCAGATTAACGAATCACTTTGTTTGTGTAGGAAATCAACGGCCGCAATTGTGTAATTTACGGAAGCGTCAATTATTTTTCAATAATATTTCTCAAGATTTCAGAGTATACATAGATATACCGTCTGTAAAATACGCGTAGATACTGCCATGGCGAGAGACACACTCGTAGATAGGCAAGTACAAAATCACCAGCACCAATTTTACTATTTTACACAGATTCTTTTTCAGTCTGTACATAGGCAAAACAATCAAGTTCGTAGGAACA
>JASANB010003115.1:0-15792 GCA_030248155.1 Sabatieria punctata | reverse complement strand
TCTAGGTTATCAAAAAGCGATATGTAAGCTAAATTTCGTGTGCGTTCACCTGAGGACCCATGTATATTTAATTTTAGTCACAATTAATCGGCAAATCCGAGGACAAAAAATTCAATTATAATTTGCATAGTCTCTAACTCTTTCGAAATCCTCCTTTGCAAACTCAAAGTTATGTGTTCTGCTAACGCTAGTCTAACGCCATGTGCTTGTGCATGGTCGGCGACTTAGGGGACGGCCAGGTCTCGATACGTGGATGCCCTAGCTCCAGACTCAAACTCCTGGCGATAATTTCAACTTTTTGACGAAAACATCGAAATTTTGGTCAACGTTCGACAAAAATTGCCCAATGACCGGTTTTCTTACAATAATTCTGTTCAAAAATCGAAATAAATTTTAGACGACTGCGTAGTAAGTAGTTGCCAAAATTGATTTGGCTCAAAAAAGGCAGCAGGAGGCTTCCTAATGGCTGAAAGCATTTCGTAGATTTTTATTTGGCCCCTGGGACCATCCCACACACTTATGAACGAACCATAAATGGGTCGCAAAAAATGGATGGAGCGTGAGTTTTCAGGAAGGGTACACGGCCGATCGATTTCTCAGCAAATCTCTATAAAATTGCCGACTTCCCGAAAAAAGGTCGCCACAATTTCCGGCGAGGTGGTATGGACGTGCGACTACCTAGTATGGGCCGGGCGAGGGGTAAGCCGGCAATTTAACGATCACGTTCATTTCAGAGATGTTGGTTTTTGTACTCTAGTTAGCGCTAAAGTGTGACAGAGACAACAAAGCAAACAGACCTGAGCCTCTTCGATGCCCAGCTGAATCATCTCGAGCGACTTTTCGACGATGCTCGCTTTCTCCTCTATCAGACTGCTTTCCTCGTTCTTCTCCTTTAAAGCGCCCAGCGACTGAATCAAGGTGCCTCTGATGGAGGTGTGCTCTTGCTTTAGTGCCTCCAGACCCTGCACCACCGTCTTGGTGTTCTGTAGGATCTCCTCCTGCGAGAGCGCAGTCATCTTGCCGATGTCTTCTATTTTCTTTCTGCAAAACCGATCGCTATTGGCTGGCACAACTAATTAGCACATTCTTTAGCCAATGCTTTGAATACCTAATGAAAGGTCAGTCCAGCTGCTAACCTAATGAAAGCGGTTGTTTATGCATGGTCACGTCGAAAACACCAACACAAATTACTGATCTGCTACCAAATCGGTTACGTCAGTTGAGTGCTTATTAGCGTTCGTAAAAAGCAAAGTTTCAGCATCGACTCTTTGGCAGAGAGATTCTCTGGAATGCATTCCGTCTAACTCGCATTTCACCATAATTTCATTTCATCATAGAACTTGCATTTCATCATAAGAATGCTTTGGGATAATTTTGTATACGAGATGAAATGCGAGTGATGAAATTATGATGAAATGCAAGTTATATGATAGAAATGATGAAATGAAGTTATTTAATGGGGGTAGCGGCGTCCTGATGGGAGGGTAGGTCAGCAGAGCCTGAGGGGGCCCTCTATGCTAATTTTTGTGCCTGCTAGTTAACGGCTCTAGACGAAAACCTGCTTTTAATGCCGACACCTAATTACGGTTGATTGATTATCATCTTGTTGTTAGAACAAAAAATAAGTCTACCCACTCGCTCGTTCCTTTGTTTGACAGTTTCAAGGTCACATTAGAGTATTATCCGGCTCGCAGATGGTTTAGTAGGTCAGCAGAGTAATCAGGGCGACATTTTACCAACACACGGCAGCTAAAGGCAAGCTGGCGAAATGGCCAGCTCAGCGTGACACCGGGCTATGGCGTCGCCACCCACAGACAGACAAAACAGCCGTGGCGCACAGGCCAAATGGCCCCTATTTTCGAATTGACAACAACACTGCACTGGTTACAATGGAGTGGCGGCGAAACCACAACAACAAGGCGAAACGGAAGCGAGTCGACAAGCCGAAAGACAGAGCTGAGCAATAAAAAAGAGAGTTGGCCATTTCCCGCGGGCCTTGCACACTTGATTCATTGGTGCTTTCGGTCGGTCAGTCTGGCTGCCCAGTCGCCGGTCTCGAGGGAGTCGGGACGTCTGGCCAAATTAGCTCATTTATTTGGCCGTCCGATAATCATATAATCAAGACACAACTAATATCGATTCAATCGCTCCGGCACCAGCGTCGCCCGCGCACTCTATCTATCTAGCTATCTGCGCAAAAAGACAAAAGATAAATATGCAACCGGAGACGGCAAAAAACAGCAAAAGCTCTTACTGCTTTATTGATGAGAAAAGTTTGAAAGGCAGGAGCTTCTAAAAACTGTGCTCAGTGCTAGCTTGAAATAAATTGCAGTCAGTAAATAGGTACAGCGGAGCTACAGAGAGATCAGAAAAGTAAGACTTACAAAAAGGACTTGTAAATTATTACAATACCTGATCTGTCTGTAGCTCTACTGTATTTGTTTACAGACTGTAATTTATTTCATCGGACCAATGGCAAAGCGCCCAGTTTTATGAATAAATCTTTTACTGTAATACATACAGTAACTTACATTCTGTAGGCGTTGAAGGTGTTCATGTCTGAGGGCGGTGTCACTACCATGGATGCATCTAAGCTAGAAGGAGGAGGAGGAGGACTAAGGAGGAGGCGCCAAGCGCCCTTGTCCAGCGACTACCGACCAATGGGCCGCGGCAGCAAAGACAGAACCGAGTGAAAAGGAGGCAGGGCCGACTGACTGAGGCAGAGCAAGCGCCCAGCACTAATCAGCAGTGGCTCGGCCGCCTCTGCCGTCGCCATTGCTCTCATGGATACGAGACTATCGATCGAACTGCCACACAGACTGCCTTCTACCATCTCTAGCCACGCCGCACCTCCGACACAATCAAAAGCACCGTCAACTCTACTGTCAATCAGAGAACCTACCGCAACCAAAGGAATTCTAGAGAAAGTCCGAAAAGAGAGCAGCCATAAATGGGCACTAGAGGCAAGCGAATGACTCTGAATCGATGGCAGATGAGTGCAGCCGATGCATAGGAGGTGAGGCGAGTGTATGCATGGCAGAGATAAACGCACTGTCGGACTAGGAACCAAGGCGACACAGAGATGATTGAAGGGGTGTTGTGGGCCGAGAGATTGGGATCAATAAATTAGCTCTCTCACAGGTGCCCACTCAGCCGTGAGCAACCGCTCGCCACCTGTCAGGGACAGACTAGACGCTCTCGCCAACACAATGCACCGCTCATAATGACAGATGCCTGAGATATGTCAGCGCAGACAGAGTTCCTCCTCGCTTATTATTAAGCACACACTGCTGCACGTCAATTTGTAACCCTCCTCTTTGTCACTCACTCAATTACCGCACTCGCTCGTTTGGCTCTCAAGTCTGATCGATCCATTATCGGCCGCCACACGTCTGCTCTGATTAAGAGAAAATATCAACCATCACTTAGACAGTCGATCGCAATTAATGACATCACACTCTTTCAGTCGTTCAGTTTTTTGGGGGGCTGCCGCCAGTTAAATTCTGAACTGGCATTTCGGCTGACATGGAAGTAGGTAGGAAGTTTGATTTCGTTCCGCAAATTAGCGTTCGATATAAATTGGCCGTTTTCAATCATTTTACAGTGGAGCATACTTTTATCATTTTATGTTACTATTTTTCTTTTGAAGAAAATCCTTAAAAAATTCCTGACAGGGTCGGGTCAACTTGAGGGAGGGTAATCAAAGTCAGAGGTGAACCCCTTAGACCCCATGATGTCTGCCGGTACATGTACTAGGGTTCCGTCGATACAGCTATATAGAAAAGCGATATTATCGATCGACCGATTTTTCAATATCGACACCGCGATATTTGTCATCGATATATCCATACTGTTAAATAAGAAAAACTCCGCCTTAGGCAGCAGCTTTTGCAGTTAGGGAGCGTGAAACAATTACGCAAAAGTGGTTTTGCCCATTTTCGGACCCTCTCCCCCTGATAATCTTGCTGGTAATAATTTTCTGACCACTTCCAGTAATTACGTAATCATTTGGCTACCGAACAAAATTTTATTTTTGGAGAGTTGAACCTGAAATTCGCAGGTCTCTGCAAATGCACAGGGTCTTTTCGGTAATTATTTATCGTTGTCTGCAGAAGCGTTACAACCTTGGTCAGACGAAATTTGAAGTTTTATACAAACCATTTTTTCTAATGTAAAATTTTGTATAGAATTGATTGGTGGCACTCTCTGGTCGCTCCTACCTCTGGGAAGGTTTACATTAGAAAAAACGGTTTCTATAAAATTTAAAATTTCCTCTGTCCAAGGTTGTAACGCTTCTGCATACAACGACAAAATACATAATTACCCAAAAACCCTGTTGTGCATTTGCAAAAATCTGCAAATTAAGATGAATTTTGCGAGAAAGTCAGCTTAGAAGGGGCAAGCAGGATCATCTCACGGATCTGGCTCATATTAATACCTGTTAAAATAGAGCTCAATCGAAGACCAACGGCGCATGCATGCCCGGCTGGCCGGCCACCAGCAACCCCTGGAACCGGAGCTACCACACACCCTCAAAGTTGGGTCGAAAGGGGTTTTGGCGTCATTTTCAGCTGTCTAGATCACTATTCACTCGTTTCTTAAGTTAGGATCCCGATTAGCATAAGGTTTTGTAGCTGTTGCAATGGGCTTTCATTCATAAATGTAACAGGTCATCCGCCGAAGGGGGTTGGGGGTCTGGCGCCGGCCGGGGGGTCTGAGCCCAAATTTTGGGAGGGGGATTGGGCATTAAAAAACGCACAAAATCGAAAAAACGCAATTTTTCGGATAAAAATAGTCAAAATCGCTAATTTGGGATTGAAATACAGCTAAAAAGTGCTGTTTTGCAGGCGATTTTGGCAATTTTTGCGCCTGAAATTGTAAAAAAATCACAAAAACTTGCTCAAAAATTACTTGCCAGAAAAATCGGAGGGGGGTCCCATCCGGCGGGGTGTGGCCGGGTTGGGTTCATTTGGGCGTGCACGTTTGGGCGTGTCTCGTTTGGGCGTGCACAGTTGGGCGTGGACTTGTTTGGGCGTGTCTCGTTTGGGCGTCTGTCGTAAACTTTTAGTAAAAAATGAAAGAAATCTCAAAAAGTTTATTCTCATTTGCTCCAGATATACACGGCACGGAAAGCGGGACTGTATACTAATGCAGTAACAACATCAATGACAGGACAAAAAACATGACAAGATGGCATTAACGATAATGACAATACAAAACCACTAAACAGACAAGGTATAATAATAATAGAACAGCACAGTCGATGACACGGCAAAACCATGACAAGACGAAATTATCAATACGTAAGGTTGTGAGCAATGGCACGTAAATAATCAATTGTGTTTCTCTCTCTGTAGGAATCTACAACAGTGTTTGCTGTTTGGCTGACAAACTCAGCCCGGCGTGCACCGCTGTTATCACTTGGCACGTGCCATCTCGGGTCGTTCGGCTAAACGCTTCAATTCGGTGCGTCCGCGAGCTGCCTAGACCTTAGCTGCATCAGGTGCGTGTGTATGGGCATTGACCTCTTTCACAACCTAACAGAAACTAAGCCCAAGTACTAAAGCTCTATACGGTGTAATGAACATACATGTGCATGGTCCGCAGCTCAGAGGGGGACAGTTTCAGTTTCAGTTTATTCAGTATCAATCGGTCCAGAAACATAGGAAGAGTGATACGAGAGAGAGTACCCAGGCGTAGCACTTACAGATACCATATTCATTCATATATCGGTTAAAGTCACAGAAACGCAATAAAAAGGCATGGTTATTTTGGCACGAAAACACGATGCAGAAGAAGACGCAATCACAGAAGCATCTAGAGCGTTCCAGACGTCTACAACACGGTTACAAAAAGAATGCTTTACAAAATCAACTCTCCATGCGTAGTTGCGTAGGACAGTCAGGTCTCCATGCGTAGTTGCCTGGCGAAATGCTCAAATTTTCGGCGGAATTATTATTGTACAACATGCACAAAATACGAATAAATTACGTCCTTTACAGCGGAGTAAACTGTAGCGCTCAACGCTCAGACTGATGCTACTCTACTGGTAAGGTGGGTAGGGACAGAGTCTGTCTTAATTGTGTAATTATGCTGCCGCATACTTTGCCTATGGGCGGAGAGCAGAAAAATTATGGGAGTCAGCATTGTTTCTCTGACCTCTTCTCTATGAATAATTGGTTTGTTTTTGGTAGATTGGCCACAAACAAGGTAGGCTGCAGGACTGCTTTCAAACCTACATAGTTCCCTACATTATATAATATAAAAAATTTTGACAGACGCCCAAACGAGTCCACGCCCAAACGAGACACGCCCAACTGTGCACGCCCAAATGAACGGCTCCCGGTGTGGCCTAAGTCGGGTGGCAAGCAGACCCCCTGTTACATGTATACTTTCATTTTATGGCACTCCCGTTTCCAGATCGCAAGATATTCACCAAGAACTACGAAATTGCCGCAAAATGCCGCCACTCCGTTTTTTTTCGGAAAATCTTTATAATTTTTTTTGAAAGGCTCTGCCAAGCTAATATTTTAACAAAAGTTAGATATGAGTTGGCCAAACAAAATATGCACAGGAAAGTCAGAAATGGGCACAAACCGACAAACTAGGGGGTCAAAAGGGGGTAGAAAAAATTTTTACGCAAAACTAATTTTCGACCAAAAATTCTTAAACTACTCTAAATGTTGTCTAAAAGCCCCGATTTTCAAGACTAATCTCCGACTAGTAAGCGAGGAACATGGTTTTAAGTTGCTGTACCACAGCAAAATCGGGATTTTGAACCCTTTAAACCTTAGTTGCTCCAAAACCTCGGATCGCAGCCTGCTGTACGGGCCATCAATTTGTAGCTAGTAAATAGCGCTATAAAAATTTGAAGTAAAAAGACACCGTGGTGGGGTTACTGTTGCTATGGGTATTCGAATCTGAATTGGGTATGGGTATGGGTAGGTATTTTTTGAAATACCCATACCCGGGTATGGGTATGGGTAGGTATTTTAAAAATACCCGGGTATCGGGTATAAATCGGGTATTTTTTATTAAAATCGCGATATCCCCTAAAAATGGCAGATTTCAATTGGTTTTGCAAAAACTAAATTGTAAACCGCTTTTTTGGACAACTATTGTGCATGCGCTCAGTGTAGCTGATGTACTAGTAACCGTTACGGTTAGAACAGTTGTGTAACCATTACAGTTACTATAGAGCAGTTGTGTAACCGTTACGGTTACTATAGAACATTTGAGAAATTATGTTTTATGCACAAGTTGTGAATTTTCAAATACTTTGGTATTAACATTGGCAAATTCCGAAGGAAAATGGCGTTCTAATTAAAGTCCAACAGAATTTACTAGCCTTACAACAGTACTTTTCCTCAAAGGGAGTACAAAAATAGAAGCCCGATTTCTATTAGAACTAAACGAGAGGCAAGAAACTTACTGCATGCACGCAAAAGACTTTTTATGTACTGTATGTACATTTGTGAAAATTCATCTTCAGTCAAATACCATGTTTTATGCATGTCATGCAGACATGGGCAAAGGGGGCTGAGGAGGGGATTGCTCTCCCCTCAAGCTCTGACCTACGCCCCTCAGCCGGCCGCTACGCCCCTCAGGAATTTTTTGGAAGAATTTTGCTTATAAATTATGATAAAAATATGCCTGGATTAGGTGTAAATGAGCTCAGTTACTGTAACTTATTTTAATGAAAAATAAGCGGAAAAACGTTGATTTTAGTAAAAAATCGGACTTTTTAGCGTACCACCACCACAGTCCCCCCTCAGGCGCTCCTACCCCCCTCAGCCCCCCTCAGGAATTGGAAATTCTACCCCCCTCAGCCGAAATGCTAGCCCAGGTCTGATGTCATGTATACAGTACGTATGTACTATGAATTTTGCAGTTGCAGTGAGAGATTCAGGTGCATAACACAACCCAAAGCATTGCTTTCTGAGCCCCGCAAACGTTTTTCAGTAAGACGTTTTCATGGTGTTTTATGCATAAATGTAAAAACGCCAAAATACTTAATTATGCATTTCTTGAAACAAATTAGGTGCATAACTAACCGTTCGGAACCAGTAAAGTGACCGTATGATGCATCACAAAAACCGGTATTTCTATTTAAAGTTGCCTGAGATAATTTTTGCACAGTTTTTGCAGAAATTAACGTGTGTCTTTGCGCGATTTTTTTCTAAAAAATACCCATTCAAATACCCGGTATTTTTCAAAAAATCGGGTATACCCGGGTATGGGTATTTCAAAAAGTACCCGGGTATGGGTATACCCAATTTCAGGTAGTTTTGCTCAAAAATACCCAGTTTCGGGTATGGGTATGGGTATACCCGATCAACAGTAGGTGGGGTTCCAGAGGAGCTAGGGGGCCCCAAAGGGATAAAAAAATTTTCTTGCTCAAATACAATTTTGGACAACGAACTCTTAAACTACTACAAAAGTAACCTAAAAACCCCGATTTTCAAGTCATAACCATACATGGGCCGGGGGGGGTAAGGGGGGGTATACCCCTCCCCCTCGGCCGGCCATACCCCCCCCTCGGCCGTCCAAACATACTCCATACCCCCCCTCGCCGGCTAACCCCCCCCCCACCCCCCCTCCCGGAGGGAGAAATTTTCGCTTATTTAAGGCAAAATAGGCGTTTTTTGGCCTTTTTTTCGGGGTGGGGACCCCCCCCCCCCCCCGAGGTCTCAACCCCCCACCCCCCTCCGGATTTTTCCGGCCCATGTATGGTCATAACTGTCATAAGTAAGAAAGAAATTCAAGTTCGAAGTTTTGGTCCCATAGTTAAGCCAGCCGATTTTCAGACGGCTATATCTTGAGACAGAAGCATCAAATTTGGAATCCTTTTCAGGTGTTTGATAACTCTAACTCATTAGTGTGCCGACTTACAGCGCTATAGTCCAAAGTTTCAATTTTGGGTCTGAATACTGAAACTCGATTCATTCAGAGACCGACTCTTAAGAGTCAGTTCGCGAGAGAATCGACCCTGCTATGTGCAAGTCAAAAAATCGGCCATCGTGAAAACTTAGTCCTGGGGTCTCCGGTTTGGGGAAGTTGTACCTAACGATGACTTGTGCTAAACCTGAAGAGCACAGCCCTCTAGGTGCCCTGGTCCGGCAGAGCCAGCCCTCGGAAGCAGGGTGGGCAACCATCAAAATCGGACTGTCAATAGGTCATGTTTGACTGAGTGTCACTTGCGATCCAAAGCAGCTAGAACGTTGTGCTTGGTGCCAAACGAATCGTCATGACATTGGCTTTCGTTTGCCGCATAAGCAGTACTGTTTCGCTGTTTCGTTCTCTAACCACGACATCGAATGTGAAAAAATCCGCAGAAAAATTTCATGGTGAAGTTCACTAAATTAGATTTTTCTCGAAAATAAAAAAAGGTACCCTCGGGATTTTTTTATATTTTATAGCCCTGTGAATTGCGCTTCTAACGGTGTATAGAAAGTGGCAAAAACGCATGCCTCTGCATATCAAATTTCCACTCAAAGTTCAAAGATAACCAAAAATTCGCTTATTTACCACTATTTAAGCATGTATCCCATGCCTATGCATGTATGTATGTATGTATGTATGTATGTATGTATGTATGTATGTATGTATGTATGTATGTATGTATGTATGTATGTATGTATGTATGTATGGTTGACCCCTCTGCTGGCATTTATGATGGTGTTTTGGAGGCTTGGTGAAGCCAAACATTGTCGAGGGCAGAGTGATTCCAAAGAAAGTATGGGAAAACAAAGGAAATAAAGAAAGGTTCAGTACAACACTGGAACATCATGAAGATCTGCAGTACCAGATCCCAGGGAAAGACTACTGGAAGCCAGTTGGTGTTTCTTTCTACCCAACAGATCAAATCAACACAGCAGAAGCAGAAAATGATCAATCCGTGGTTGATCCAGAAAGTGACATTGAAGACCCAACACTGGCACAACCTGATCAAGTCCAATTGTCCCAGCAACGTGTTCAAAGCACTGATGAGTCTGATGATGATGATGAACTGGAAGTTGACAAAACAGTGGTTTTCGAGACTGTGAACGAAAACGAACTTTTTGATTGCCCTGAAGAAGGGTGCAGCCGAAAATACCAGTTTTACGGAAATCTCATCAGACACCTCATCACTGGTACCCATCAGATGATTCCAGAGCGACAAACAATGCAGGATGTGGCTCAGCAAATGTATCAGAACAATCTTGAGAATATTTTCGCAAGTTCAAATGACATCCATCAACAACTTGAAAGGGAGGTTGATACTGAAGAAGCGATCAATAGTCAATGCATCGCAGGACATAAGCCATTAGAACCAGGTTGGGCTCTGCGTGAATCTTCACCAAACATTCGCTTTACTCGAACCAGGTGGCTTGGCTGGATGAGAAGTTTGATGAAGGTCATACAGACCGAATGAAGCATAATGCTGGGACACTGGCAAAGGAAATGCCTTATGTTCGGGATTCTAGTGGTTAGCACATGAACTGAAACCTAATCCTAATTATTAAATTCATGTACATATGTTGCAGCTTCACTTCGATTCCAGCCAAACGAGTACCTTATGGAGCAACAAATTATGTCCTACTTTTCACGCAAAGCACGCAGTGATGGCACGGCTACCAGGCCAAGAGGACCTGCACAAAAGTGACAGCGTACTCAGAGTAATAGGGACGCAGCAAATTTTCTTCATGGTCTTGTGTTATCTTTTAGTTCCTGAAAATGAAGATGAGCAACTTGACATTGAACAGCCCCAAGATACTGATGAGTACATTTACATCCACCGTGATGCTTACATAAATGATCACAACCATGTCAATGTTGGAGACGAATTGTGGCGCAACAGAAATGGGTGGTTTGATAAGTGATCCTTGACTGATACATAGTTCAGTGGCGTATCCAGGGGTGTAGGGTGGGTACACCCACCTTTGCGGTGGAGGTAGGAAGGAAAATTGACAAAAATCAGAGAAATGAAGGATGTACTCAAACTGTCTAACCATGATCTAAAACTGTCTATTATATGATCAGAATATCTTTTAAAAGCCATTTTTAGAAGGCTAATTTCTCAAAATTTTCTCGCCCTTGTTGGGCAGGGGCCCAACCAGGCAACTTCAAAAATTTACAACCCCCTTTAGCAAAATCCTGGATACGCCGTTGATGTAGCTTAGTTTGGTCATTTCTCACTATGAAATTCATTATCAGTTTCTAATGAATCAACTTCCTACTAAGCATAATTACACATACATACATACATACATACATACATACATACATACATACATACATACATACATACTGAAGAATTTGTGATATATTGCAACACATACATACATACATACATAG
Source organism: Sabatieria punctata (assembly GCA_030248155.1). Taxonomy (NCBI): domain Eukaryota; kingdom Metazoa; phylum Nematoda; class Chromadorea; order Araeolaimida; family Comesomatidae; genus Sabatieria; species Sabatieria punctata. The sequence goes on along the minus strand of JASANB010003115.1, from coordinate 4,455 downwards.
GCATGGGATACATGCTTAAGATGCATTTTGCGAGAAAGTCAGCTTTGGTGCCGAAGAGAGGGGGCAAGCAGGGCCATCTCACGGATCTGGCTGATATTTATATCTATTAAAATAGAGCACAGTCGAAGACCAACGGTGCATGCCCGGCCACCAGCAACCCCCTAGAACCGGAGCTACACCCCTCAAAGTTGGGTCGGCAGCAATTTTCGGGCTCATTTTAATAGCTCTGACACTCTCCATTCAAACGATCACCCTTCATTCGTTTCTTAAGCTAGGATCCCGACTCGCATATGGTTTTGTAGCTGGTCCAATGGCCTTTCATTTTCTGGTATCCCCGTTTCCAGATCGTAGCTGGTTACCGAGATATTCGCCGAAAACTGCGAAATTTCCACAAAATGCCACTCCGTTTTTTTTCGAAAAATCTTTTTAACTTTTTGTGCAAAGGCCCTGCCAAGCTAATGTTTTAACAAAAGTTAGGCATGAGTTGGCCAAACAAAATGAGCGCCCCAAAGTGTGCGGTTAGGGGGGGGAGGGGGGGGGTATTTTGGCCTCTCAAAGGTGTTCGAAAAAATTTTTTTTCTGCAAAGCTTAGTTGTTAGCATACTGTTGTATGCAGTTTTGTGTGCTGAGTTCGAAAATGCATTCAGTTTAGCTTGATTCGCTCTGGATCGGGAGAAATTGGCGTCCAAAGTTGAGACCAACCCTTTTTCTTGACTGGCACTACTCGCTAGTATGACCATTAACCGCGGTGCAATGCAGTTTTTCTTATGTAGTTTTTGCTGCTGAATCCGAAAATAACTTTATTTTTGCTCTACGTTGCCTACTTTTGAAGATATCGGCATTTTCATGATTTGGGAAGAAAACGGCTGCACTTGCTATAACATGCTTGTTTGAAAGATGACTCAATTCAGTCGCATCTAGGGTACAGAGCCATAAAAATTTATATCACCTAATGCAGTTTTTGCCGCTGATTACGAAAATGAAATCTGTTTTTCAATCTGACTGCTCCTGAGCTACTTATGTAACTTTTATGCCCTGGTACTCAGACAATAAGTTATCTGTCAAATCTGGACGTAATATGGTATCTATCTGGTGCAGTTTTTTCCGCTGATTCAGAATATCATCATATTTTTGCGCTACGGCCACTCGGTCGCAAGTTATGCAACTCTGAAGTTTCATTAAGAAACATGCCATGAGAAGCCGTAATCCTGAAATAAATGTTCAGTGTTCATGCATTTCTGAAATGAACCTTTTGTCAGTCAATAGTGTACCCGACCTATTTTGACCCGCTGAGTTCAAAAATGACCTTTGTTTTTCTCTACTGCTGTTCAATTTTGAGATATTACTGATCAAGCAAAATTTGCATTAATATTCATATATCTCCAAAAGGAGTAACTATAGATTAAAACAAACGCCATTTTTGAACTCAGCGGGTCAAAATAGGTCGGGTACACTATTGACTGACAAAAGGTTCATTTCAGAAATGCATGAACACTGAACATTTATTTCAGGATTACGGCTTCTCATGGCATGTTTCTTAATGAAACTTTGGAGGTCCATAACTTGCGACCGAGTGGCCGTAGCGCAAAAATATGATGATATTCTGAATCAGCGGAAAAAAACTGCACCAGATAGATACCATATTACGTCCAGATTTGACAGATAACTTATTGTCTGAGTACCAGGGCATAAAAGTTACATAAGTAGCTCAGGAGCAGTCAGATTGAAAAACAGATGTCATTTTCGTAATCAGCGGCAAAAACTGCATTAGGTGATATAAATTTTTATGGCTCTGTACTAGAGTGCGAACAATACCTAGAAAACCCAATACCCCAATACCCAATACCCAATACCAATACCTGAGACCCCCAATACCCCAATACCCAATACCCAATACCCAATACTTGTGTAGCTGGGCCAAAAATTGCATTTCACTGGACAGGTACATTCCAGTTGTGTAAAAAAGATTTTTGGCACTGCGATTAAAATTTTTAAGAGGCTTGGTTGGGCCGCTGCCCAAGCAGGGCGAGAAAATTTTGAAAGATTAGCCTTTCAGAAAGCATTTAGAAGCCATTTTGGGCGTAAAATTAGCAGAAATTATCAGTTTTGGTACTTAATATTTCGTAATTCAGTCGTGTTTCTTACATGTACTTCCGGCGAATTTTTTCCTACAATACATGTACCTCTGCCGGAAATTGTGTGCACCACCACAATAGCCATGCGCACGGTACTGGTACATTATCGTGACATTAGAAATGTCACCATTTTTATTTTAGATAAGAACACAGAAATTAATTACTGGTGTAGCGCTTAGAAAAGCGCACACTTTTAGGAAATTCTACTAACGATTAGTTGATTAGGCCGTCCATAAACGACGTCGTTCCAGAAGGGGGAGGGGGGTCGGCAGAAATGCGACGATAGACGACACACCAGGAGACGGAGGAGTTAGCAAAAAACGACGTCACTTTTTTCGGAATTTTAGGCAACTTTGATTGTTATACTTTCAATTTAATTATATTCTGTCAATTTTTCTACATATAGAAAAGCTTCCCAGAGTGGTTGTAGCGATCTATTCAATTGATTGTACGTACTGGTAACAAGAAAACATGACAGTACTGTATGTACTGCACTTTTATCGGGGCGGGGGGTAAACCAAAAACAACGACGCCTTATGGGGAGGGGGTCCCCAAGAAACGACGCAAGGCGATTTTGCGGGAAAGGGGCCCCGAAAAATCGGGATTTTGGATGGATGGCTCCTTAACGCGAAAACAGCTTCCTAAACCGAATCATCGATCAACTTTTTCGATTTTTTCAGATCAACTTTTCAGGTCAACATCGATTTTTCTCTAATTTTACCTGTCCCAATTAGTATTGGGTATTGGGGGGTAAAAACCCCAATACCCAATACCCAATACCTGGAAAACACCCCAATACACCCAATACCCAATACCCAATACCCAATACCAGTTCGCACTCTACTCTGTACCCTAGATGCGACTGAATTGAGTCATCTTTCAAACAAGCATGTTATAGCAAGTGCAGCCGTTTTCTTCCCAAATCATGAAAATGCCGATATCTTCAAAAGTAGGCAACGTAGAGCAAAAATAAAGTTATTTTCGGATTCAGCAGCAAAAACTACATAAGAAAAACTGCATTGCACCGCGGTTAATGGTCATACTAGCGAGTAGTGCCAGTCAAGAAAAAGGGTTGGTCTCAACTTTGGACGCCAATTTCTCCCGATCCAGAGCGAATCAAGCTAAACTGAATGCATTTTCGAACTCAGCACACAAAACTGCATATAGCAGTATGCTAACAACTAAGCTTTGCAGAAAAAAAAATTTTTCGAACACCTTTGAGAGGCCCACATACCCCCCCGCCCCCCCCCCTAACCGCACACTTTGGGGCGCTCATTTTGTTTGGCCAACTCATGCCTAACTTTTGTTAAAACATTAGCTTGGCAGGGCCTTTGCACAAAAAGTTAAAAAGATTTTTCGAAAAAAAACGGAGTGGCATTTTGTGGAAATTTCGCAGTTTTCGGCGAATATCTCGGTAACCAGCCACGATCTGGAAACGGGGATACCAGAAAATGAAAGGCCATTGGACCAGCTACAAAACCATATGCGAGTCGGGATCCTAGCTTAAGAAACGAATGAAGGGTGATCGTTTGAATGGAGAGTGTCAGAGCTATTAAAGTGAGCCCGAAAATTGCTGCCGACCCAACTTTGAGGGGGTGTAGCTCCGGTTCTAGGGGGTTGCTGGTGGCCGGGCATGCACCGTTGGTCTTCGACTGTGCTCTATTTTAATAGATATAAATATCAGCCTGATCCGTGAGATGGCCCTGCTTGCCCCCTCAAAGCTGACTTTCTCGCAAAATGCATCTTAAATAGTGGTAAATAAGCGAATTTTTGGTTATCTTTGAATTTTGAGTGGAAATTTGATATGCAGAGGCATGCGTTTTTGCCACTATCTATACACCGTTAGAAGCGCAATTCACAGGGCTATAAAATATAAAAAAATCCCGAGGGTAACTTTTTTATTTTCGAGAAAAATCTAATTTAGTGAACTTCACCATGAAATTTTTTTGCGGATTTTTTCACATTCGATGTCGTGGTTAGAGAACGAAATAGCGAAACAGTGCTACTTATGCGGCAAACGAAAGCCCATGTCATGACGATTCGTTTGGCACCAAGCACAACGTTCTAGCTGCTTTGGATCGCAAGTGACACTCAGTCAAACATGACCTATAGACAGTCCGATTTTGATGGTTGCCCACCCTGCTTCCGAGGGCTGGCTCTGCCGGACCAGGGCACCTAGAGGGCTGTGCTCTTCAGGTTTAGCACAAGTCATCGTTAGGTACAACTTCCCCAAACCGGAGGTCCCAGGCCTGAGTTCGATTTTTCGACTTGCACATAGCTGTGAAGAACAAGGGTTGATTCTCTCGCGAACTGACTCTTT